>PVKY010003338.1:0-21998 GCA_004027775.1 Bradypus variegatus | reverse complement strand
GAGGGAGGGGAGGGGAGGCAGGAACAAAGGCCACCCCCAGCCCTGCCAGGAGGAAATCGAGGTTCTGTCTCTTTAAGAGCTGCCTGGGGCCTGCCAGGAGCTGTTGTTATTAATTATTATGATTATGATTACTTTCCAAGAGCACCAGGAAAGGACAAGGAAGGGGAGAAGAGGCAGGCGGAAGGTGGAATCAGGAGAGGAGGGGCAGCTAGAGATGGTGACCTTTAAACCTGGGGGGCCTGGAGGGGACAGGCTGTGGGTTTGGCCCTGGAGGGAGAAGGGGAGGGGTCAGGGGAGCCCCCACCTGCCTCCTCTCTCCCCTTCCCTCTGGGGCTGGTCCCTGAAACACCCCAAACCAGCAGGGAGGACAGGAGGGGGTTCTTGGGGCTTTGCTATCTCACCTTCCAAGGACCCCCAGGCGGTGTCCCCCCCCAGGTCATCTCCCCAGGGGCCTGTCCCCCAGCCGCACACCATCAGCTGGCCCCAGCCCTCCAAGGCCCCCCGGGCCCTACACAGCCCCAAGCCCTGAAATGGGGAAGGTGGGGTGTCATGCGGAGACCCCAGCCCCCCAATACCCTCAAAGGCCTTCCCAGCACGGCAGCTAGGGACCCAGGTCCTTCGTTCTGGCAAAGCCCCCAGCCCGCGGCCACACCTCCCTCCCCCAGCTCTCCTCATGCCGGGCAGTAGTTGCTTGGCCCCTTTTACAGATGGGGAAACTGAGGTTGAGTGGGGAGGGGGCTCACGGTGCCGCCCCTCACAGCAGCAGCAGTTAGGCCAAGGGCTGAGCCCCCCAGGCCCGACGCCAAGATTCCCCTTTGGGAGGAAGGACAGGCAGCTCTGCCAGCGTCTCACACCCCCAGGCCCTGGAAGCTGGGTCACCCCCACTTTTGCCCTCATCTTGCTCCCTCCTTCGGGCTCCAGGCCCCGTGTGGGGTCCCCACAAATGGGCTTGTAGGGTGTCATTACTGTGCCAGCAGGCCTCAGAGACAGGGAGGGAGGGAGGGAGAGTATGACACAGAAAAGGGGGGGGAGGGAGTGGGGGGAGAGAGAAGGCAGGGAGGAAGGGCGAGAAGGGGGGGCAGCGCAGGCAGCAAACTGTTCCCGCACAGCTGAGTGCTGGTTCCATCCCACCCACTTACCCAAGGTTGTTTTATGACCCGGTTTCTTGATTTGTAGCTACAGGGAGAAAATCCAGCCCACTCAAGGCCTGGGAAACTGCGGGAAAAGGGGGCGCTTGGGCCTCAAGAGGCGGGGGTGGCAGGGGTGGTCCGAAGAGGGGTGGGGAGAGTGGGGCCACCTCGGCCCCCCATCTGCTGAGGGCGATGAGTAATAAACACGAATGATAACTCATGAGCCAGACTCACCACTGTCTCACAGGGTCTCGCTGGAACCCCAGGGCCTAGCTGGGGTGGGGGGAAAAGGGTGAGGCGTCTGGGACATGGCGGGGTCCTTGGGCCTGGGGTGGGGGGGAAGGGACCCACAGAATCAGCTGGGAGGGCAAGGCCTGTGTGGGGTGGGGATGGGGGTCCATTGTGGGGGGCATAAGGAATTGCAGAGGACCCCAAGGCATGGCAGCCCCCCAACACATTTGGCATGCACCCCTCATTCACGAGCTCCCCACTGGCTGGGTGGGGCTGGGTCCCAGATGTTAAGAAGCGAAGGTTAGGGAGAGAACGGTGGCTAAGCGGGGAGCCAGCCCCAGCACCCTTTCCAGATGTTGGGGCCCAGCCAGGCCCCCCTGTTGAGGCTGGGGGGTCTAGGAGAGGGGAGCAGGGTCTTCTAAGCTCCCCTGTCCAAAGCCCACCTAGGTCATCACCACCCTCCCTGCACCCGCTGTGCCCGCCGCCCTGCCCCCTGCTGTGTCCCTGCATCTCTTTCAGGGCAGCCCTGCAACAGCCCACTTAGCACACCACCATCTCCCCAACTTTAAGAGGATTCGAGCAACCTGCCAAATCCCGCAGCTTGGGGGACCCTGCTGCCCACCCCCACCCCACTGCCCTGTGCTGTGCAGGGTGGTACAAGAAGGGGTCCCACAGCCGCTCGCACAGAAGAGGCCCACACGGGGGGCTGTCGAGGGGCGCTCCCCTCCTCTCAGCTCTGAGCTTATCAGTCGCTTGTGAACAATTATTATTATTTTTTAGATCACTTTATTCACCACTCAACAAAAAACATCCCCGTCTTTCCCTGTCTCTGTCAAGATGAGGAAAAGAAAAAGGGGTGGGGGGTGGGCTGGCTGCGGGGACAAAGACAGGGAAGGGCACAGGCACCTCCGGGGGGCTACAAGCACTGTTGTGCCACCCCACCCCCCCAGCCCCGGCCAGGCTGTGCCCCAGGACAAGGTCTTGGCCTTGGCCTCTGAGCACCCAGCAAGACAGAGGAGGTTGGGTGAAGGATCTGAGGGGGACTCGGGGAGTGGGGGGCTCCCAGGAGTTCCGGGCGGCTGCACAGGACGGACGGACAGGACGTGTGCAGCCGCCGGCTCCGCATGGACACCGCCTTCCTCCGGGGTGAGCCGGGGTGGGCTCTGCTCCACCTGGTCCTCTCCATCCCCTTTCCGGAGGAGACAGAGGCTTCCCTGGGGAAGAGGAAGCAGCAGAGGCTCTCGGCTGGGTGGCCTGGTGGCCCCGGGGAAGCCTGTTCACCTCTCTGGGCCCCAGGGCCTTGGCATGGCTGCTGCTTCTGCTGGCAATGCCATTCCTACCCCACGTGTGCCCACCCCCAGCTCCAGGGCCTCCGCCCGCTCCCTCCCCGCTCTCTCCCCTTCTCCAAAGCACTTACCCCCTGGGGACAGACCTCACCCCTTACCTGCTTTACCACTGGCCTCTCTTTAGAACAAAAGCTCCACCAGAGCAGGGTTTTTTGCCTGGTTTGTCTATAACCCCCATTGCCTGGAATAAAAGTGTGTTGACTGAATCAGGCATAAAATGTCAGAGAGAGTAGCTGGGGGGAGGGGACGATGCCCATTTGGGTGGAGCTGGGGGCTTGTGGCCACAGCCCCTCTCCCTTCATCTGGGGCTCCAGAAGAAGGAAGCCACCCCCAGGGGCTGGGAAGCTGACATCCCAGCGTGGAGTGGGGCTGGAAGCAAACCGGGGTCCTGGCCCCAAATTAGCTGGGGTGAGGGCAGCCCATTCAGCACCAGGAGACTGTTGCCACGTGGGAACAAAGGCTTTCTTCCTTTACAAAGCCAGAAATCGCATTTTATACATTGGGAAATCTCTCACTTAAAAAATATGAACCAAGTTATTAAAAGAAAGTTTTTGTTTCTTTTTTTAACACACCAGAGGGGCCCAGAGACACTGCCCGTGGGCCGTATTTGGTCACAAGCCTCCAGGCGCCATCTCTGGGGGACACATGGATTGGGGAGGCGGGGACACAGATGTGGACGTGGCAGGGGCTCACGTGGAGGAACGGAGGGCAGGGCGAGGGCGGAAGAGCATCTAGAACGTTCCGTGGCCCCGGAGGAAGGGCTGGGAGCAGCACGAGCCAGCAAAGCACAGGGGCCCAGATGGGAGGCAGGGCTGGCCTGGGGGGCTGGGTTTAGGGGCTCCCCTGAGAGAGGCAGCCGAGGGCCATCAAGGAGGTAATAATCCACCTCCCTGGGCCCGCAGGCTCCGGCTGCACCGATCAGGCGGTAATTACATAATGAGCGGCACAGCCAGCCGCCTCCACGTGCACCTGTCCCGTCCTGAGAGTGCCCCGAGCAGCCCTGGGGTAGGTGCTTATTACACATTGCCTGGCTGGATGGACAGGTGGGATGGAAGGACGGACAGGGCCGGGCCCTGTGGGGTGCAGCCCTAAGGGACCCTGTCCATAGGGTGATGTGAAGAGAGGCCTGTAGGCACAGATGCACCCAGCAGCCAGCCAGGAAGGAAAGGCCGGAGGAAAATGTAGCACAACCCCCTCTGTGCTCAGAGTCAGACAGACAGACAGCTGGACCACAGCTGTGCTGTTACAGCAGAGGTGAAGGGACATCCAGGAGACCAGTACTGGGGAGTCCGGCGAAGGACAGGACTGTTGGGGAGGGAGGTACCACGGATGGGCAGGAGAGACCTGGGTGAAGGCTGGAGGTAGGACAGAGAAGTGGGTGTAACTGCAAAGACCCCCCCCCACCTCCGCCCCTGGGGGTCCTGCGAAGCTGCTCTTCATCTGGACCCCGGCAGCCAATGGGGCAGAGGGGCTCTGGCTCGTTTTCAACCTTGGTGGCACCCCTTTCCCTCCCGGCCGACAAAACCAGCTGCTAAGAGCAGTGAGCGCCGGAAGCCTATTTTAGGTCAGCTGCCCCTTCTCCCTTCTGTAGAGGGAGGAACGGAAGACCCCCCCGGCCCCCCCCTCCAGCGTCAGTGCATCCTCCAGGTGCCCCAGAGCTGGAGGCCAAAAAAGGGGGAGCACGATCTTGCTTCTGACATCCCCACTTCCCACCGCCACATCCTGACAGCCAGGGAGGTGGGGCGCAGCAGCCGCTGCCCGCCCCGCTCCACCTGGGGAGGAAGCTGCCCGTCAGGCCGCCGCGGCGTGTCAAATCCTCTTGCTGCCTAATTGTGAGACGGCAGCGTTTAAAGAAACGCATTTCTGGCCGCCTGCCACACCGCAAACTGCTTGGTATAATTTTATTATTAAGGAGAGAGAAAAAGAGGGAGGGGGTTGGAAAAGAGAGAGGGAGCGAGAAAAGGGGGGGAGGGGAGGAAATCGCTTCGTCCAAGTCAGCTGGTGGTGTATTCTGCTAAATGTTCAAGCGAGACGGCTTTCCAGTTGGCAAGCTCACTCCGTTAATTGCGCATTCAGTCTCTGCTTAGGGTAATTGAAACCAAGCGGGGCCCGGGGTCTGACAATTAGGGTCTGCGACTAGGCCATTAACCTTTTCCACAGCCGCCCCCGGCCGCCCGATCACTGCCACGGCACCCCTGGAAGGTGGGCAGGGTCCGTGGCGCCCGCGCGAGGGCCCGCTCGGGGGTCCGGGGGCGAGAAGCCCCGCACCCGGAGGCGCGCACTGCGGCAGGGGGCTGCCGGGCGTGCGCACCGAGCGCGAGCAGGGTTAACGCGGCACCGCGATCTCCCTGCGCCCTGCTCGGGCCAAGCTGGGGATGGGGGAGCCGCGCAGGGTGTGTGGGGCTTGTTTGCGGCCTTGCCGCCCCTCTGCAACAGATGTTTCAGACGTGTAAGACAAAGAGAGCGCGCTTGCTGCTGCCGGGAGAAAATCCGCAAGACTCCCTCAGGGGCAGGTAAAATTTCACCTTCTATTTATGCTCCCCCACCCCCGCCTGCCCCCGCCTTATTTTCCGGCCTCTGCGCCAATCCGGAAAGCGCCACCAAAGACGCCGCGCCGCCGCCTGCGCAGCCCAGCCCGCTGACCCCAGCAAGGTCACGGCGACCTCGGTACCCGCCAGCAGCGCGCCCGCCCGCCCTCCGCTAGCGAGGGGCGCCTCCCCGCGCCCGGCCCCCTCCTGGAGCGCCCCATTTCCCATCCCCGTTAATTGGAGGCGCCGCGCGCTAGAGGAAGGGGGCGCTCTATGCGCCACGAGGCGGAGGCGGCACTGGACGCTCCCCGCCTGCGCGGGGACCCCGGGGGACTGTGCCCCACCCCCCAGCCCCCATCATTCATCTCCCTGATTCCCGCTGTAGCCGCCCTCGGAAGTCAGCCGAGTGAAGCAGCTGTTCCTTGCACACTCCACTTGACCAAAGATGATGATAAATGAGGTCGGGGACGCGGCGGCGAGGGGCGCGCAGGGCGGGGCGTGCGGCCCGCAACCCCCCCCCGCGCTCCTCGGGAGGGGCGAGGACGCGAAGGACAGGGACCGGGAAGCAAAATCGAAGGCCCGCACTTCCCTCCCGGCGCCCTACGCGGTCCCCGACCCCACGGCGAGGAGGGATCCGGCGGAGAGGTGCGCCCTGGGTGCGTGCCCCGTGCCGGCCCCGAACGCCATCGCGCTGGGGGCAACCTGGGCCGGGGCGCAGACCTCTCCCTCCAGGCCGGGGCCGCAGCCCCGCCCTCGTCCTGTCCTCATTCCTCTAACCCCCTTCGTTCCCCACCCCTTCCCCTAATGCCCGGGTCCCCACAGCGCCCTCGCCACCCACCCCCGCCCCCCAACCCCCGGTGCCCCAAACCTATTAACGCTCGTAAATAATGAATAATAGAGCGCTTCCCTCCAGCCGGGCAGGGGCCGCTGCCAGATGCGCCCCGGCCAGGGGAGGGGGCGCGGCGCGGGCCCCTCACACGTGCAGCCGCGGCGCGCAGGCGGGCAGCCCGCCCCGCGGAGGAGGGGGAATCCCGCTCTGCCCTCCCCAACGCCACCTCCCCTGGAGTCCTCTGGCACCGAACGAGGCGAGAGAGCGCGCGCGAGCTTCCCAGCCGGAGCGGTTTATTTTTAACTTGCCCCCCCTTTGCACTGCCGCCGCTCGGCTTCGCGCGCCCGCCCGCCCCCCCAGCCGAGGACGCGGGCTGCTCACCTCGCTCGGCGGCTCCGGACGCGGCGCGCCTCCCCCGACCCGCGGCCCCCGCCCCTGCGCGGGCATCGCGCGGCTGAGCCTCCGCCTGGGAAGGACCGATTAGGAGCCGCGTGCCTTTCTGCGAAATATTGGAACCGGGTGCGGTGGGGGCGGGGAGCCGGCACTCGCGTCCCCTCGCCTGCCTCCCGCGCTCGCTCCCTCCCTCCCCGCGCGCAGAGCGGCTGCAAGAGGCGGCTCCGACTCTTTCCCCCAACACACACACGCCCCCGCAGTCGCAGACGGGGGCGGACGGCCTGGGGCGCCGAGGCACCCCCCCACCCCCCATCAGTCATCTGCGGGGCTGGAGCTGCTCACACACAGACCCTCCGGCGGCGGCGGCGGCGCCAATTGGGGCGCTGCCCCTCCCTCGCTCCAAACAAACACACCATTTAAACAGCAGCGGGCTTGTCGTGCCAAAGCAACTTCAAGCGGACCCCACCCGCACATGCCCACGCCACTGGGCTGGGAAGTGCCAGGGCGCACAGTGGGTACCGGGGAAGGCAGGGGCCCGCCTTCTGCTCCACCCTCTTCCCAGGCTCGCCCTCCTTAGGCCCACCTCCCACTCTCCTCCCAGCCCCAGCCCCCAGGCCCTGCAAGCCCAGACTCCCCTCCTCAGGAAGTTCATACCCACCGCCATACCTGCCCCCAGAAAGGACACACCCCCACACCCTGCCTGCCCCGCTCCCCAGGGTGGAAGGCGGCAGAAGAGCTGGCTGAGCTCAGAGACCCCTTCCAGGCTTTGCCTTGATGGTTCAGTCATTCGACAAATGTTTCCCAGACTCTGCTCCAGGACCAATCCGGGAGCCCCGCAGACCTGTCAGCTTGGGCGCCTCCCTCTGAGGAGGGGGCAGTTGGGGGCAACAGTCAGCGGCCACGCAGAGGGCGGGGAGGAAGGAGAAGGGCAGTCCAGCTGCCAGGAGCTGCCTGGCGAGTGGCAGGAAAGAATGTGGCCTACGGGGAGACAGAGATGGATCTCTTCCCAGCTTAGTGGGGCTGGGGCTGGGGCTGGGAGGGGCGCTGCCTCTGGGTGGGGGGTTACTGCGGGGAGGTAAGGGGCTGGGCAGACTTGGTATTCCTGGCTGGCCAGCAGGCACGTGCGTGGTTATGCATGTAGAATGCAGAGGGGCGTCAGGCCCTGTGAGGACAGCAGCTGCCAGTGGGCTTGTCTGGTGACACCATTGGGCCACCAGCTCATGTGGGTGGGGGTGGGGGGGCAGCCTGGCCTGGTGGGGAGGCAGCTCCATCCCTCAAGAAACACGACCTCCTGAGTTCACATGGGGCCTGGTGTGGCAGAGTTGGGAGGTGGATCCCAAGGGACTTGGGGCCTCCCTCAAATCTAGAAAGTTCTAGATAACCCTGGACTGTCAGAGCCAATGCAGTGACAGCACTGTCAACTGCTGATGCCCTCTGATCCCCTTTTAGGGCTAAGGGGCCTCGGGGGAGCCGCGTGACCTCTGACCGCCCCACTGCCTTCTCAGGAGGGTCCCCTCCCACTTTGCCCTCATGGAAGCCCCCCAGGGAAGGGGGAAGCTTGTTTCTCCCATTCTCACTGCTCTGGGGATGAGCATGAGGTCGGAGATGAGGTTCTGACCTGTTCTTTTGGAAATTTCAGGAAATGGGTTTTCTCGGGAGGAGGAAGTGCAGTGGGGGGCAGGGTGGCTGGGGGGTGAAGTCATACTACGTCACCAACTGTCCCCCAAACCCACGTCCTCAATCCAGCTCCCCAAGGTGCCAGGCACTCTCTGAAGGGCTCCCCCAGGGGTCTGACCCCTGGGGATGGCAGAATTGTCGTGACGGGGTCCCCAGATTCACTGGTGGACTGAAGACCAAGCTCTCCCGGCCATGTCCGATCCCTGCCGGTGCAGCTGTGGGGACAACTGCATCCACCCAGCAGCCCTCCCAGCCTGGGGGGCGAAATGTGTCTGTCTCCAGGTGTGACTGGATAGCCCCCCCAAATCATGTGCCTCGGACCAGAGTGCTGAGCCCAGGAGCTGGCTTGGAGATGGCCTGAGAGGGTCCCCTCGGGGAGGGATGCTTGTCTCCAGGCTCGGCACCACCCCATCGAGTGGCTGAGTGGGCAGCGGGCTGCTTCTCCTCTCTCCCTGAGAGCCATGAGGTTTGGGGGTGTTTACAAGAGAAAACGGGAAAAGCCAGCTCGCCACATCCAGCCCTGCTCCCTCCCTGGGTGGACAGTGTATCTGGGGCCTGGACTCTGGGGGCCAGTTTTCTGTGCCTGCAGCCAAGGCACCTCCTTTCCAGAACGCTCCCTCCGCACTTGGCTTGCAGTCCCTCAACATCTGGGGATGGGGTAGGTGCGGGGAGAGCCTCTTCCAGCTGCACATGGCTAACTCGGCCTGACCCCAAAGCTGCCTGGTTCTGGAAGCTTGAAGGAAAATCCCTCCTGGCTGGCTTGGTGGTGACGGCTGGAGTGGCAGGCCCCTCTGCTCCGGGAGGGGGGGCTTTGGAGAGAGGTCCAATATGCAGTAGTCAGGCCAGGGTCGCCGTCCAGAAAGGTGGACGAGGGGTGTCATCTTCTGCCCCTTCCCTGCCCTGCCCCCTGACTATGAATGGCTAGGCCCAGTGGGACGGTTCTGGGCTCCAGTCCCAGCTTTGCACACAGATCTGCTGGATGACCTTGGGCAATTCCCTCAACCCCTCTGGGCCAGACTTGCAGGGTTCCTGGGAGCGGAGAGGGAGATTACAATAGGCAGCTGGCGGAGCTCAATCCAGGGGAGCAAAACAGGGTGGCACCATGGAGAGCGGGGTGCAAGCCTTACAAACTTTTCTTCGTCTCCCAGGGAGACTCATGCCTGGAACCCAGTGGGTCTGCAGGAAAGGTTTTACCAGGAAAGCGTGATTCCCACAGGGTGCAGCGGGCATCCCAGGACCCCAGGGATCCCAGCCAGGCTCACCAAGTAAAACGCAGGTGCTGTTTTGGAGCTGTGGGTTCAGAGGCTATGTTTGGAGCAGCAAGATCTCAGCCCTCAAAGACTCCCGTCAGCGAGGAGGTCTCGTCGTCAGGGTCCTCAGGATGGCTGGCTGCATGTCCCCTGGGTCCCCCGTAGTGGCCTGGGCAACCCCTGCCTGGCAGCAACTCACGGACAAAAAGCAGTTCCGCTGGGAGGACTTGAACATCCCCTTCCCCTGAAGTTTCCTGCACCCACCTGCCCTTCCCTTGGACCCTTCCAAGGGTAACATCAGAGCCCCGACTGCAGGGCCGCTGCCCCGTGGGGCCGGAGTTCTTGTGAAACAAAACCTTTCTGGCCTCATAGTGAATAATGAGCACCTATTGCTCACTTCATCCTGACGACATCCCTGGGAAGTGGGGTGCTATTCTTGCCCCATTTTACAGATGAAGAAACCGAGGCCCAGAGCCTCTTGCCCGACATCACGTGATTGCTGGGGGTGGGGGTGAGCTGTGGGGTCTGCTTCCTTGCGTCCGCAGGCCCTGGCCTGGCTCCCCCCAGTCTGGCTGCTCCCCCACTGCCAAGCCCCCAAATGCCCATCCGTTTCCTTGGCACCAACGGGGTGCAGTTTCGGCACACAGCATGCATTCAACGGCCAAGGGTGGGCGGAGGTGTGCCTGGGCTGGCTGGGAAGTGGGGGGGGTTACACAGGTACAACCTCTTCAAGAGCTTTCTGGCAATATCAGTCCAAATAAAAGCTGCACGTGCCCCCTGACCCCCAGTCCCGCTCCCGGCCCAGAGTCTGTGGCACCAAGTGGTCATTTGCAGCAGCAAAAGGCTGGAGATCCCCTAAATGACCATCCAAGGGGGACAAGGGAAATGTATTCTGGAAATTCCATACAGTGAAAAACCAAAAAGAGTGGACAAGTTCTCTGTGTGTGGATGGGGAGCATCTTCAAATCTGGTGACAAAAGCAGTATAGAAAGCAGATATTGATGCCCCATTTGCAATAAAAGACGATGCATCTGATTTCTTTTAAACCGTGAGCATGTGTTACTGTGAAAACATTTACAACTGTTTTGTATGAATAAATATCCTTGCTTCAGGTTCAAATCCTGGCTGTCACTTTCCCACTGAGGGGTGACCTGGAATCCCCTCCCCATCCTACAGAGGAGGAAACCGAGACCCCAAAGTGGGGGGTGGGGGACCGAATCCGAGTCCCCGTGTGGGCTGCACCCTCGCCTCTGGGACCACAGCCTGGGGGACACAGACGGCAGCGGTATCTGAGCCCCAAGCACTTTGGCAGTGTCCACGGCAGCCAGGGGTCAGCGGGCAGCTCAGAGACCCCTCCTGGATTTAGACGTCTCTGTCCTTTCTAACAGGAACAGGCTTTCCTTTAAGAATCCACTTATATGGTAAAAAAGAGGGGCCCTTGGAGATTTTGTCTGCCCTGAGGCTGCGACCCCATCCCGGCTGACACCATCTGGCCGTGGGGCCGTGGCTGCTGCTTAGCCTCTCTGTGCCTCGGTTTCCTTGGCTGGAACTCCCTGGTAGATGTGAGGGTCACCCGGGAGGACACACACCAAGCCAGAGGCTCCTTGCGCCATGGCCGAGGAGGTGTGATGTGTTAGCTGTTCTGTTTTTAAGTAAATATTTATGTAATTTCTTTTATAACAGAGGGAAGGTTCAGGAAAATCCCTGACTGGCCCTAAGCTGGAGTCAGGAGCCTCCTGGAGTGGCAGGAACCCGGCAGCCATCCCCACGCGGGTGGCACAGAGGCCAGCAGGCAGTGGCCAGAGCAAGGGCGGCTGTGTCCCCAGCACGTCAGCTCGGAGAGGCCCGTGTGCCACCCTGGCCCGGGCTGCTCTCCCGGAGCAGCAGCTCACGGTTCTTATGAAAACACCGGTGTGGAGGCCTGCTACAGGCTGGCTGTGTGGCCTCAAGTGAGCCGCTCTCCCTCTCGGAGCCTCCGTTTCCTCACCCATACAATGGGGACGGTGATCGGCGCCCACCTACCAGGGCTGAGCATCGCTGAACAAACAGATATAAAAATGCTTTGTCATCTGCATCCTCCCGGCTCATGCCCACACTGCACCAACACGGGCCCTGTTCTAAGCAGTCGGCTTCTATCAACTCATCTCACAGATGAGGCAGCCGAGGAACAGAGAGGTTAGGGCACTGGTCCAAAGCCACACAGCCTAAGTGACAGGAGCACGAAACCAGGTAAATACATGGAGCCCTGACGTGATCAAACATCACGGCTGAAGGGCCAGGCCCCAGGTTCGGAAGCTTCAAACTCAGTTCCCAAAGGTGGCTCTGGGCCAGGGGGCAGCGGGGAGTGGCCAGAGTGCACTTGCAGGGCTGTGTGGAAGCAGTACCTGCAGGCTGTGGGGTTTTAGGTCCCACATTTCCATTTGCTGGTTACTGAGGATCATGCCGCAGATACCTTCGCAAGGAGCCCGAGCACGTCCATTTCACAGGGAGCAGTAGGGCCTGTGGAGGTAAAGGGACTTTCTTGCTGCAGCGAGATGTGGGTTGGAACTGACCAGTCTGGCTGCAGTCTCTCACCAGGGCAAGGATTACGGGCTTGAGCAGGGATGGGGAAGTTGATGTTCCCTCCAAGGAAGAGAACTTTTAGGGGCTGCTGCAGGGACTTGGGGTCTAGTTGCCTTCCCATGAGCCTGGGGCTTCCAGCTCCTTCCTGCTCACTCCGAGCACCGGCTGTGAAAGGTGGATAGTCCACTGACAGGTGGGGAAACTGAGGCCCATGGAAGGGCCGTGACCCCAATTCCTGTCTGCCCTGGGACCCCCTCCAGACCACACAGACCCTCCATCCACCCTCAGAGAGAGTGTTCCCAGTGCCACTTATGTGTCATACTAGGAGCCAGGGAGAGGCTGAGGGGCTGGGGAAGCCAAGAGTCTGGGGAAGCTAGGGAGCTGGGGGGCTGAGGAGAGCCGTAGATTGTGTAGCTCTCCCCCCAAAGGCAGGTGAGCACTGAAGCATGCAAAAGGGCCCTGAATCATACTTGGGTGGGAACATGGGATCCAGGAGGGCTTCCCGGAGGAAGTGACCCCTTGTCTGAGGTGTGTGCAGGAGTTAGTGAGGCAGGGGAAAGGCCCGGAAGACAGGTGAGAGTGTGAGAGGGCAAATGAAAATGTGGGCCATGGCTAGCAAGCAGTATGCAAGGGGCAGAGATGAGAAAGGAGCAGGGTGGAGTGGACAGGGACTGTGTGCTATGGGCAATGGGGAGCCATCGAGGGCGAAGAGGGGAGCGTGTGGTGAAGTTCGCAGGGGCGGCAGCAGTGGAGCGCGGCAGCAGTGGAGCGTGGCCTGGTGAGGGAGTGTGAGTGGAGGCCCGGAGGCCAGCAAGGAGGTGGGGCCGGGCCAGAGTCGGAGCTGAGGGCTGGGAAGGAGGGGAAGCTTCTAGAAATGGGGGGGACAAAGGGTGATGTCCTCTGGCCGTGACTCCCCCCACAGTGCTCTCTGGGTATTCTGGGTGCATCGGCCCCAGAACAGTGAGGAAAGGTGGGTGCCAAGCCCTGGAAGGAGTAGGATCCCAGCCCCCCAGGGCCAGCTACATCCCCCAGGCCCGAGGCATGCACTTGGCTGGGAAACAAAGGCAGCGGCCAGTGGTGGTAGTGACGGTGGTGGTGACGGTGGCTTTGTGGGCACCAGGAGGCCCCCAGGCAGCCCTTGCCAGCTCCTCTACCAGGGCTCCCACTTGATCCCCCCTCCTAGCGCCCCTCTCATAGGTAGCACAGGACAATGGGGACCCCTCGGCCCCCCACAGCTCGGGGCACCTTTGTCGCTCCCCTCCCACTGTCAGGGCCTCAAGATGCTGTCCCCCGAGCTGGCTGCGTTTGGGAAGCACTTGTGTGCACTATCTATCTAGCGGCTTCCAGAGAGCTGCTGCTAGGGGCGAGAGAGCCAGGGAGTCACGGGCCTCCATGTTTGATGAGAGGCAGACGGACAGAGTGAACGAGTGAAAGGATGAACGAAATCCCAGCCCAGAGCAAAGCCGTCGCCGTGTGTGGTCAGCCTGAGCAGAGGAACATGGCAGGTGGTTTCCACGGCCCCACTGGTCCCCTCTGCTGCCACCTGCCATGACGCTCCGGAAACTCCGAGGGGCACAGCCGGGTCAAGGTCCCACCGTGAGAGCACCAGACCCCGGGCTCCCCGTCCCTGTGCTACACACCCCAGAACCCCCTTCCCTCAGCCCTGGCCCTCCCTCCTGGCAGCTGAGCCCCTGGGCGAGAACAGAGCGTCTGGCATCTGCTGGGGTCGGTTTAGGGTGAAACTGAAGCCCAGGAGTGCTTGGCTGATGCCACCCACAGCCACGGCAGGGGTGAAGAAAGTGGGGTATGTGGGCGCACACAGATCGGCAGGGGGCCCCATCCTGTCCCCTGGCTTCCACCGCTCCACCCTCACCAGGTCCCGGCCCCCAGGGGTCCGTGCACGCCCAGGGCTGGCCGGGGTGTGAGAAAGGAAGCCACCCAGTCCCGAGTGT
The DNA here is from genome assembly GCA_004027775.1 of Bradypus variegatus. Taxonomy (NCBI): domain Eukaryota; kingdom Metazoa; phylum Chordata; class Mammalia; order Pilosa; family Bradypodidae; genus Bradypus; species Bradypus variegatus. The sequence continues at coordinate 8,100 of PVKY010003338.1, read as the reverse complement.
GGCAGAGGCGCTGCTTCTTCATCTCCCCCCTTGTGTGACGTCTGTCTCTACGCCACTCCACAGCCCGGCCCAGTCGCCAGCATCTCCTCCCTGGGCCCAGCTTCTCCGGGCAGCTATTACCTGACGGTGCTGTTTATGTCTCTCCATAATTCTCTGGTTTTATGTTTTTTCTTCTTTCAGGGCCATTAAGCTCCCAGCCATAGGCGCCTGCCTCTGCCCCCGCCCGCCTTTGTCCTTGAGGCCCTGCTGCCCTGTGGGAGAGGGGGCCTGTCCCCCCAACCCCATACCCTGGAGTGCCCGGCCGGAGCCCTTGCCCTTCCCAGGCCCTCCGGACACGGGCCCCCTCGTTCTGCCCCCACCTGCCTGTGCCCAGGGGAGACTGGACACACCAGGGTCCTGGAGGGGCCCATACCACTGGTCCTGGGCCCTCGCCCAGCTCCATGCACCCCTCCTTGGCCTTCCACTCCTCCTCCCCAGGGGGCCGCGGCAACTCAGTCCTGCCCTTTGGCTTCTCTTCTGGGTGACCTTCTCTCCTCGCCACCCCCCCACCTGCCCTCCACTCTGACCCCCAGACCCCCACGGGCCCCCTGGGCTTTGCCTCCTGCAGGCCCGTCTCCGAAAAGGCCCCACACATGTCACCCCTGCCTGCCCCGGATCGTCCCTGCCTGTCCTCACAGCCACAGCCCCAGGTTTGGCCACACTGTCTCTCCAGGAAGTCTCCCAGTTCCAGCCTCTGCTCCTCAGCAGCCCCACATCGGCTCTGCTCATGTCACTCCCTCACAATAAAACCTTCAGTGGCTCCCTGCTGTTCTCAACCAGTTGAAGTCCCGACTCCTTAGCCCGTGTTCCGCTCTCTCCAGCCTCTGGTGGCCTCGGAGCCCTTAGCCAGTGTCACACCTCGGTGGCCCCTGACGGGGGCTGTCCCATCTGCACACCTTTGCTCGGGCCGCCCACTGCCCTGGAAAGCCTGGTCCTAGTCCAAGGCAGCGGGCGCCTCCGAGAAGCCCTCCCTGACTGCCTCAGCTAGAAGCAGTGCTTCCTTCTTCAAACTCCTGAAACCCCTTCTCTGGCTCTTACAGCGTCCCGCCTTCTGGAGTCCCTCGGCATCTCCCCGCCCCCCAACATCACTGGGTACCCCAGTCTCCCACCCATAAAGTGCGACAACAACCTGCTGCCATAGGCCCCACAGACACAGGTGGGATGAAGTTACTTGGGGGGCCACAGTTGGCCCCACAGAAAGTTTCAAAGGCAGGAGCCTTGCCTGGCCACCCCTTTTCTTTCATGGGGATGGCCCCCACCCCCAGACCCGGGCCCACTCCTCCCACCTTTGGCATGACCGGGGGGGGGGTCCCTGCTCTGGTTCCCTCCTGGGGAGACAGCCGCCCGTGCCAGCCCCCACCCTCCTCCCTCCTGTGCAAGCCAGGAGTCGTCGCTTCTCTGTCTTTAAGTTCCTCTTCCTTTCTGCGGAGCTGCCTCAGTTAGCCAGAGGCCTGTGCCACCCCCGTCCCCCGCCCCGTATCCTGACCCCCTCCCTGTGCCCTCCCCCTCTGGCCTCACACCCTGCGTGGCTGCTCCTGCTCCTGCTTTCCCCGTGTGTAGCCAGGGGCTGGGAGACCTGGAGGCCAGCCCTGTCCTGGCCTCGCTGGGCACTGCCCGCCCACCCCGAGAATGCAGGGCACACGCAGAGCCCTCCCCGTGGCCGGGATCTCCCCTGCACAGGCCCTGGTGGCCAAGCTCCGAGCCCCATGTCCATCGATTCCGGCCCCTGGCAGCTGGCCCCTGCTCTGGTAGCCCCTGGCAGCCGGAGCACAGTAGTGTGAACCCCCGCCTTCACCCCTCAAAGAGCAGCCAAGAACCTGCCACACATGGGACACCTGTCGGGCTGTCCTGGCAGGGCCATGGCAGGGCTTCCATTCTGTAAGGGCTAGGCTGGCTTCATAATTTGTGGGACTTGGTGCAAAATGAAAACATGGGGTCCCCTGCTCAGAAACGATCAAGAATTTCAAGATGGCGATGCAAGACGGCGATGCAAGATGGCGATGCAAGATGGCAATGGTAGAGAGCAAAGGAAATGGGGGCCCTTCCAGCCCCAGGGCCCTGCACTGCGCAGGCTGCTGCCAGGTAAGGAGGCAACCCGGTGTCTGGCGGCGGTTTCCTGCCGAACGCCATGCGGAGAGCACCTGATTCAAACCTCAGGTCAGAGTTGGAGGCCCGGACGGTGATTATGACAGTAACGGCAGCTCGTGCTTGGCACCTGTAATGCCAATGAACTGTTATAAACACCCAACCATGCAGCTCTGGGGAAACAGAGGCTCAGAGAGGCTAAGTAATTGGCCCAGGGTAACCCACGGGGAAAATGCTGGAAGCAGGAGTGAGCCCCGGCTGTACCTGACTCCGAGGCTGATTCTTGCTTGGGCCAGCTGCATGCCAGCCCTGGGCCTGCTCTGCCATGAACATTTCTAGATTCACCTCTGGGAGCAAGGCCAGAATCATGAGGCCACCATGGTTCCCCGAATGTCAGCTCTGAACGAAGCCCAGAAACCACCCAGTCCCAGCCTGTCCCTGGAGAGATGCAAAAACAGGCTCAGAGAGGGTGACCAGTTCCCACCAGGTCACACAGCACAGTGGGACCAGAGCCCCTGATAGCCCTGGTTGTAAAGATCCTTTTCCATCTGAGACTCTCGTGACGTGATGCACAATGAAATGAGCAGGATCCTGCCGCGGATGTTCACCGCCATCCCGGTTTTGTCCAGTGGATGGACACCAAGTGGAAACACACAAAATGCCAACATTAATGTCTTTTCATCAGAAGTGACTAGAGGTCATTTCTATTTTCTATTTTCTTCTTCATACTTTTCATATTTTCTATATTTCCTCCAATGAATGCTTAAACAACAAGGAGATACAAAAAAAGAAAAGTTTTTTTTTTTTAAATAGACCAACCACTCTGGTTTTTCTAGAATGAATGGGGAACGGGACTGGTGGAACCAACTTCTGGTTGCCAAAGAGATTGTACGGGATCCTGGTATCACCTGCGAACCTGGAGCACACACCGCGCGATTCGGGCTACAGCAATCTCTTTTCCTTTGTGGAGCATCCAGACGGCAAGTCGGGGCCTGGCCGGGACCTCCTCTCTGCCCCACCCCCAAACTTGGACCTCACCCCACCTCCCAGGCTCACAACCCATACTAGCACCCCAAAACCCATGAGACCACACTTGCCCCCAGGTGGCTTGGCCACCCCTTCCGGTCTTATCTCTTAAACCCCTGGTTTGCTCCGTGCCCAGGGACCGTGGCTCCTTTCTGGGGCATTCTGCCCGTAATTTGCAGCCTGGGCGCCTGGCACACTTTTCTATGCACCACAGTTCGCCACCCAGCCCCAAGCAGCGGACAGCTGCCCCTGGCTCCCGGGCCTGACCGCCCATCTGGACTCCTGCCACCTGCCTGGGCTTGTCCGTCTGTCAGCCCTGGCCTGGGGGTCCGTCTGCAGCCCCCTCCTCTCTGTCTTCTCACCCCAGGGGCTTGGGAGTCGCGGGCCCTCTCCGGGTGGCTGCAGGAGGTCCCGAGCAGGAGCTGGCCTCTGAGTCCCCATGTCCTGGCCCGAGAAGGGTGCCACCTCCTTAATAAAGGGGGGTGCGTCCCATCTGTGAGGCACAGCTCACACCCGAGCTTCATTTTCCTTCTCCCTGTGGGTGCTGAGGCGATCTGTGTAAGGAGCCCCCGGGGGTCTGTGACAGACATGTACCTTCCAGTAACTGGCTTCCCCAGAGGCCCCTTGGTCAGAGCCTTGCCCCACTTCCCAGGGCTGGGGGATCGCCCAAATGTGGTGGTATAACCAGCATACCACGCAGCTACTTAAAAATAGAGTGGAACAAAACACCCCCAAACCGTGGGGCAGATGGGCCACGGTGCCAGCATGGGGCTCCAGAGGACTGCGGCTGCTCCGGCCCGAGGGGCTCCCCGGGCACCGTCCCGCGTAGCTTGCACAGGTGAGCGGTGCTGCGCGGCCGAGGCAGGCCCTGGGTCCAGCGGGGAGGTCACACCTGGCCCAGGTGGGCAGAACAGGACTTGAAGCCAGCCAGGGCTTTCCGGCAACGAGGCCCCAGCCCGTGGCCACCGGGCCCTATGACGCGCTGTTTCTACCGCCCGTGTCTCCAGATAAGGGGCCTGGGCTGGCTTTAGTGAAGCCCCCAGACAGTCCAGTCTTCCCATGGCTGAAGCCTAAACCCCCCTTATCCTGCTGAGGCAGGGGCCACCCTCTGTCCTCCCCCCTTTCCCAGCCTGGACCCCTGATCCTGTGTTCAGGGGCACCTTCTTAGTTACACATGAGGCCAGGCCATTCCACTTCCAGGAATATACCCCAAGAAGGTGCTAAAATGTTCACAGGTTTATTCATGAGATCCCCAAACTGCACACTGCCCAAGTGTTCAGCAAAGGTAGAAGGGATAAGCAAACCGTGGTATATCCACCCAGTGGAACACTACACAGCAAGGAAAAATGACTGATACACCCCATCGCTACGTGGAGCAGGTCTCAAAAATACTATGCCAAGTAAGAGAAGCTGTACACTGAAAAAAGATTGATTATGCAAAATATCAAACCCAGACGAAGCATCCTGGGCAGGAAAAGCCTGGGCGGGTCATGGGGCAGCATCTGGGGGCTGGAAAGGCTCTTCTTGAGTTGGGTGCCAGTTACACGAATGTGTCCAGTTTGTAGAAATTGCGTATGATTCAGGCTCTTCTCAATGAGCCGCCTCTCCCTCTGGACCCTTCCCAGGGCCTTGCTTTGCTCGGGGAGGAGTCCAGAAACCACCCTGGACCGTGGGGCCGACAACAGGAGCACCAAGGGATATCTCCTGTCGTCCCCGGGCCCGTGGGAAGATGCACTCCCCTCACCCTGGAAGCCAGGCATGGCCACGTGACCCTGTCAGTCCCCAAAATTCAAGTGGAAGGAAGGTCTGAGAGCCCGGGGACCCTTCTCTTGTCCCCCTCTGCCTCTGGGACCCCAGAGTGATACCGCGAGCTGCCCGGTGAGGGATAAACTGAGACTTGGGGAAGCTCATTACTGCAGCATGTCGCAGCCCATCCTGACTGCTACAATGGGCTGAACAAGGCTCTGAGGCTTGGTCCTGACAACTGCTCTGTGAAATATGCAAATCCTGGCAGTGTGCCCCAGAGTTCCAGTTCATTTTCATACCGGACCCTTGTGGCTGCTCAAACGCACCCGTGTGCTCTGCGTGGCTGGGCCTCGGTGCCTCCGTCCTGCAGATGGTGATCTGCGCCTTGACCACTCGGGGGGCTGGCTGACCCCAATGGCCCCTCTGAACACCCAGTCCCAGCCCTATCACCCCCTCTTGCTGCTATCGAAGGCAATATGAGGGCTGGGTCAGGACCATGAAACCTTCCGGAGCCCAGCCCACGGAGGGCCCACGGCCCACGGTCACTCTTCAGGCCCCGGGCTCCTTTCCTGGTCCCCACAGTCACTCTGGCCAACCCCACAGACATGGCTTGTCCTAAACCTGTCCTTGTCCCCACACCTCTGAGGCCATCACCCGCCCTGGCTCGGGAAGGCTGGGACGGGCAGAGAGGAACCTGGGGTGCTTGGGAGAAACAGGGCCTCCAATTAACCTATTTTAGACAAGGTGAGTGGGAATCCCAGGGAAAGGACGTTGTTTTTTGTCTTTTTGTTTTTTAAGAAAGCCCTCTGTTGGATGCCGGGTGATGCACCATCTCTCGGAGCTCAGCACTGGCCTTGGAATCCAACTACAGGTGCTGCTGGGGGGAAAGTTCTGGAACAGGAGGGCCGCAGGACAGGGCACCCTTTTATTGACTCTGCCAAGCATCGGGCCGGCCCCTCCTGGGAGCCTCAGCCACTTCCTGCTTCCGGCCCTGGTGAAAGGAGAGGGTTGGATGGGGCAGGGGCGGGAATCTGAGGGCACGCCAAGGCGAGAACTTGCCTCCAAAGATGAGACCCCTCCCCCAGATCCCTGGCATCAGGGGCTCTTGGTTCCGAGCTTGTTGTGGGTGGGAGCAGAGTCCTGGCTGGAGGACCCTGAGGCTCACAGCAGGCAGAGGGGCAGGCCACCTGCTCAAGGTCACAGCGGAGAGCTGGGGCTGGGGGCCAGCTCCCTGCCCTGGCTGGGGGGCTCTAGCTGCTGGGGGTTGTATAATTTCCCCTTTGGGTCCTCCCTGTTGCCGCAGGGCCAGGCTGAGTCCCTGACCCCGGTCTACACCATCCCCGAGTTCATTCCCCCTGCCCCCACCCCCACACTGCATGTGCCCTGCTCTCTGTCTGGACAACCACCCTTGGCTCTTCTCACTGGCCCTGAAGGCACCTCCTCCAAGAAGCCCTCCCTGACTACCTTGCCTAAGGGAGTACACACACCCGACCCCACCCCCAGTTCTTACCACTCTGAATTACCTCCTTTTGGGCAGCAGTTGACTCACTTCTCGTCTGTCTGTCCTGCTGGGCGCGAGGGCAGGGTGCCCTCTGGCCTGTCTACTTCAGAGTCTCCAGAAGCTAGGACGACTCTGGGCCAACAGCAGCCGCCCAACACCTGCCCATTAAACGGATGGGCAGATGCTGGGAGCGAGGCCGTGGCTGGAGATCCTGGTCAGCCTGCCGGCCTCTGGCACCTGGGGAGGCCTCATGGCCGACCCTCCCCTTCACTCTCCACCGCCTTCTCCATCCCCAGGGCAGCTGTTGCGCTCAGCCCCCACAGACCCTGCACCTCCTGCTATGTTCCCCACCCTCCCCGCCCAGCGTCCCAGCTCTCAAACCTCACCCTCCAGAAGGCGAAGCTGCACAGAGGGCCTGGCACAGGCCGGCTCGAGCCCCTTGTGCTCCCCAACCTTCACATGCTCAGCCCTTTTGCCTGGCAAGCTGCCACAAAGCCTTCCCCACTGCGGTGCAGGGGCCACTTCTGTGCCAATCTCGCCGGGGTTACTGGACACACACCCACCCTGCCTCCCCTTCCACTGGGCTCGCTCCGCGGGTCAGTGCCTACCTGTCTGCCCTCTGGGGGCTGGGGCCACGCAGTCCCAGCACCCCCAGGGCCTGGCACATCGTAGGTGTGCAGAAAAGGCTCCGGCTGTGGGGCTAACAGGCTGGCTCCATGTGATTCCAGGGGAGAACCAGTGGCTGGACACATGCCAGGGACAGAAGAGGCTGCGAGGGGTTTGCACCCCTTCCCCTGTGCCCCAGGGGAAACGAGGCAAACTCCCATTTGCGAAGCACCCACTATGCATCAGGCCCACCTCTCTCAACCCTCAGAACGACACCTGCTGTTAGGGTTACCCCCAAATAATACTGGAGATGAGGACACTGAGCACAGAGAGGGCAAGGGACCAGCCCAAAGTCACATAGCCCAGAAGCGCAGAAGCTGGAACCTGAGCCCAGGTCTGTCACTGAGCATGTGGTTCTAGAAGGTTCTGGGGGCTCCCCTGAGGTGGGGCTGTTGGCTGGGTCTCCCTCCTGAGCTCCTCCACCGCTGCCCACCTGCAGCCACACCTTGTGTGCAAACCCCCAAGGACTTTGGCTGCCTCCCTGGAGCCCGTCTCAGCCCGGCCCTGGGTGGTTTGGGGGTTTGCTCCTAAGCCTGGTATCACCAGCATCTAGAACATGCTGGAATTTAGCCTCACAAAGACCCTGCACGGTGGGCAGGGAGGGCAGTTTGCAGGTTTGCAGTGGGAGACAATAAAGCTCTGAGAGCTGAGGCGACCTGCCCCAGGCCGCACAGCAGATTCTGACCCCGAGCTGTGTTCCTACAGACACATGGCATTGGGGTGGGGGTGGAGGTGGCTCTGGGAGTGGGCACTGGGCTGCAGGGGCCCCTCTCCGAGCTAGGATACCCTGGGCAGGGCACCCACTGAACTGTCATCGACCTGTGGTACCCAGGAGCTCCCAAAAGGTCAAGGGGCACTGGATGGGGCCGGGCTTTGGGTGCTGCCTGGTGACTTTGGCCCAAAGTCACGCCCTACTCTGAGTCTTGGGCTGCGAATAAGGATTTCTTGGGGGTCCCCGGCCCCCTCTTTCACATTCTCTCACTGTCTACCCTTCCCACCATTTCAGCACCGAACACACAGGAGCCAGAGGCCTGGCC
>PVKY010003337.1:0-22006 GCA_004027775.1 Bradypus variegatus | reverse complement strand
AGAAAAAAGGCTTGGGGGAATCCAAAAGGAGAAGGAGCTGAATTTGTGAATGAGGGAGGCCAAAGAACTATGGGTCAGTATGACCAACCTGGCTAGGACCACAGAAGGAAGGTGAAATGACTTCCCCAAAGGATCGACTGCCCAGAAACAATGAGGGAGTCACTCTTATCCAGCTTTCAGAGGGAAACAGCCCGGGAGACATACAGGCTTCTGGCACAAGGTGAGTAACCTTCCCTTCAACAGGAACTTCTTTCAGTTCAGGACAGAGACCTCACCTCTCAACTCCCACAACTTTTCTGTCTGCACTGACAAATACAGCTCACAAGCTTTCAAGGTCTGGATCTCAAATTAAGAACAAAATGGCATTTAAACAAGCTCCTCAGGCAGGTGCTCAGATCACACTTGTAGAAATACTGTTCAAGGTGGTATCTCCCACAGGCTGTGGCTCTAGGGCTTCTCTGCTAGATGGGTTTCTCAAAGTGGGTATTGCTCAAACTCCTTCACATTCCATCAGAAACTACAACTCCACTCCTTGGGGGTTCTGATTCATTTAAGTTTAAGGTGTATATTAAAAATCTCAGCAATTCTAATGGGCAGCCAGATGTATGAATTTTCTGTGAGTTTCAAAACTCTTGTTCTCAAATCCCTGAATTTGCAGGGTTTTGCTTAAGGCATCACTGTATTCTCAAGTAGAAATCCCTAACTTTATGAAAACCTCCTCCTAAAGAGTACATCAATTTGAGATGTTATGTCATGTCACTCTCCTTTTGAAGGGTGTGGCATGGGGACGCTGTCACTAGCAGTGAGAAATGAGGTGGTGAAGGTGCCCCAGGGCCAGAAGTTGCATTAGATGAGTCCTCTTATAAGATCCCTACTAGTCTGACCTTAGGTTGCTGTGTCTTAATCCAACAAATGTAAAGTGCTGCTCTTTTCTCAAATTGGAACCCCAGGCACTGGTAAGCAGGGTAGTCAGCAAGCTTTAAGAATGAAGTAACACATGGCTACCCAGGATTGCTATGCACTAAGCACTGGGCTCATTGCTCTCATATCCTATCAGATCACTGGCCATGGGCAACTTAAGAAACAGCAAATAAACCACCAAGCTCCTCATTCAAATACTTACAGATCTTGGCTCTGTTTCATCCGGTGAAAGTCCTTCAGTATACCCATCATGTCTGCAAAGCTGCTGGCCTTGGACAGAGAGATGCAGTCATCCTCTTCAGACGAGCTGCAGGTGGCTTTGTGTTCTAGTTTGCAACATTCAGGGCTGGCAGAACAAAGCAGGGGGACTGATGGAAGCTCAGGGACCTCTACCTCGGTCTCCTCAGTGATGTCACTAATGACAAAGGAAGTTGTAGAGTGGAATGAGGATCCAAAACAAGGTAAAGGAGAAGAGACATTTGAACTTCCTGGAGATAAGAAATCTGGCGTTAATGAAGCCGAAGCTGAAAGAGAAAACAACAGGCATGGATGGATATTGGGACCAGAATGCAATAGCAATATCTTCTCACAGCAATGCCTACGGAACGTTCGCTTCCGGGGCTGACACCATGACATCCCATGAGAGCCCAGGGTGGTTTGTGTAGCTAGTGGAGGGTCTCTCCACTACCTTCCATATTCAGAATCTCAAGAAGATATAGACAGCACTGGGCTCCTCCCGTGTTCAGGGCAGAAAAACCCACCCCATAAAGGCCTTGGCTCCTAAAAGCTTCCATTCCACAGTGGGCTATGGAGTGATAGCCCTATGTTAGGCTAAAGCAACAGTGACAGAACCAAGGCCTGAATTTGTCCTTTTCTCTAATATAACTGGGCTAGTGCTTTTGATTATGCTCCTTTGGATCCTACCTGTGAGATGAAAGAAGTTATCTGCCCCCAAAACAGAATGGTGACCATCCTTCTAGTTTTCCAAATTTTAATGAAGAAAATTCCTTTAATCTCTTAAGTTTTTTCTCTCTTGATTTTTTCATACATGTTTTTGCTTGTCTTTTAGGTGACAAAACAGAAAAATACTCAAGAAATATAAATGGAAAGTTCAAATGTAGTTCCTTAATAAGACTGTCCCACATAAGGGAAGTAAATACATGAAAATTTCAAAAATACCATGATTTTCAGGTGCTCTACCAACTGATAAGGTTTGAAAACTATTACTTGGAGTCAATAAGGAACAAAAATAATGACAGAAAAGAAGGAATATGAGGATGAACTCTAAACATCTTGGGAGAGATCCACCTGCTGGTCTTCCAGGCCTTTTGGTCAAGGTAGACTCCCATCCATGTCCAGTGGTTCCACCCTAACTGCAGACAGAAAGATGGAGGAATGGAGTGAGTGTGTGTGTGTGTGTGTCTCCTTAGTAGGAAGGAGAAGGGGAATGCTTATTGCTCATATTGAAAGGGAAAGCTACTGAGGGCTCATGAAAGGCATGATCCTAAAGATACTTGATAGGGAATATTGGATTTTGTGTCCAAGAGAGATTGGAGTGTGTGTGTGTGTGTGGTGTTACAGCTTAAGTGAAGATTTTACTCCTAAACAAACCATTCAGCACAAAATGGCTGTTGGAAATCATTCAAGAGGTGCCACAAGCTAGCTAGGCCTTAGGGCAACCCCAGAGTTCTGGGCCTGAGTCCCCTGAACCAAGGACCACCATTGTCCTTACCCCTATCTTGCCTAAAGGCCATTGGGAAAAGGGACAAACTGCTATACTCTGGCCCTGGCTTGGGGGCTCCTACCTGCATTGGCCGCCACTATCTTGGCAATCTGGCTGCGTAGGTGGCTCAGCTCATCCTGCAGCTCTGTGGAACGGCTTAGGGCTGGCAGGCCTGGCTTCTTCAGGGCCAGGAGCCTCTCTTCAGACCCACGCAAGTTGGGCACTGAGGCATTACGCTGCATGATGATCAGAGGGCTGGGCTTCCAGGTATGCCTCAGGGGGCGCGTATCGCTTCTGACCAGGGAAAGACAAGTATGTCAGTCAGAGACTGCTGGCCACTGCACCCCTTCTAAAATTCCTCCACTCACTCCTACAAGAGTAACAGGTTCTGCTGCCTCTCTGAGTCCTAGGACTGAAAAGCAGCAACAGCTCTCATTCCTATTGTTCTTGGCCTCTCACAAGTATTCTCCCTGCTGCCTGCCATGCCACCTGGGAAGAATCTCCCCATTCCCCAGAAGACTGGCTATTGCCCCAGCTACCTGACCCGGGCATAGGTCTCCTCTTCATCTGCAGCAATCCACGCGATGTCAGCCAAAGTAGGGACTGGGGGCACATCTCTCAGACACAGCTCAGAAATGTTGGGCAGGGTCTATGGGGAAGCAAATTTCATCAACAAAGATTTACTGACACCAGAGATAAGACAAGCAGAGACAACGCACAATACTTATTGGAGTGGCACTGGGTTTCAGGAAGGCTACCTAGAGTGAGGAGAAGAGGGATTCTGGTTAGAAATAGCTTGGATAAGAGGCCAGAAGCAAGAGTTTGTGGGATTACAAATAGTCCAGCATGACTGAGACAAGATAAGGGGTGGTTGGGAGAGACTGGAGAGTAAATCAGGGATTTTGATTCTAAGCGCAATAATGAACCAATGGAGAATTTTAAGTAAGTATATAAGGATTAGATTTGAGGTTTAGAAAGATTACTCTGGCTGCTGTGGGGAACATGATGGGAGAGTGGAAGGGAGGGTATCATCCAAGCAAAACACTGTGGCCTAGGGCAGGAATGAGTGCCTGTTTCTGTATATAAAAGGTTTTACTGTAACACAGCCACATCTATTTGTTTATGTATCATCTATGGTTGCTTTCAAGCTACAACTGCAGTTAAGTAGTTGTAGAGAGATCATATGGCTTTCAAGAGTAAAATATTTATTATCTCGCCCTTTACAGAAATAGTTTGCTGATGCCTGGCCTAGCGCAAAGGGGTCTTAAGTGGGCCTGGCCTGAGTTACCCCTTAAAGAGAAATGGCCTGCCACTGTCTAAGACCATCCTGCCCTCTGGGTGTGAGATCACAGGTGCAAGGCCATCAACAACCTGTTATATCACCAGGAAATTTCTCTTTACAACACGTTTATAAGTAACTGGAATCTACTGTTATAGCAACACTGTTACAGCAACATTGTTTCAAGCAAACTTGATCATTTGAATATCTAGATTTAAATAAAAAGAAATGATTGACTATACAAAGAGAACCATAATAGGATTCCTTAAAATAGCCTCTCAACCCAAGTGAACAACAATTGGGAAACAGAGAGGCTGAGTGAGTGACACTATGTTAAATGAAAAATTAGGATTCAATCATATGTTGACTATGATTACAACAAAGCAAGAAACATGCATCTAGAAAAATATGGAAATAATCTACACCAATGTTTTGGATCTATACTAAAGCATTATTGCGTCATGATTGTGTGGTTACAGGTAATTTATTTTCTTTTCTCCTTTTTTACTTTCTGTAATTTAACATAATTTTATGGTTATATTTTTAAAAAAATCAGCAAGAGTCTCTTAAATAATATTTAATTTATAATATAAATCTAGGATAATTTCACAAAAGTATCCCTATACTCAAGTTAAATTCAGATGTTTCTGCTACAAATTGTTTGGTAGGTGGATCAGGGATTGGCACCTCTGGCTTTTAAATAGGGAACCTGTGACTCAAGAATTAAGTGTCACTCCAAGGTCACACAGAGGAGGGCTTTCACTGACTCAGGAGTTGGTGTTAAGATGGCCATTTAGGGAAGCCTCCATATACTTTGATGAATTAGCTCTAAGAAACAGCTCCCTTGCTCTTAGCAATTAACTCAGGAGCATTAAATCAATTAAATCAATTGAGTTAATGTATATAAAGTACTTAGCACAGTACCTGGTACATAGGAAATGCTTAATAAACATTAGCTAGTATTACTAACCATCTCTGCCCAGCAGCATCCTGCCAAAGGACTGACTAGGTAATAGCCAAGTGTAGGGGCAACCTCCATGGAGACAGTCCCTAGTGGTCCTTCCCTTTGTTTCTGAAGCTTCTAAGGCAGCTACGAGCACATCCTGCCCAGGCCCTTCATGCAATTTTGGATAGATAACCATCATGGGAGACCTCTTCCCACTCCCCACCCTGGAACCCCATTCCTGACTCTGATACCAACCCTGACACCACTTCTATCTCCAGATCCAGCTCCTACACAGACTTTGCAGTTCAATATCTGATATACAAACTCTGTTTCTTCATTTCTGTTTCCACCTGGGCCCACATCCTTTCATGCACATATTTCTGTCTCCTCTGTGTAGGAAGAAAGCATAAGTATTTCTTTTATGTCCCAGCTTCCCAATTGGACACACTTTAAGCATATAGCCTGGACCTCGTATTTAGTGATTAGTTGCTACAGGGAGGGAGCTAATAAACTCTTCTCAGCTTTCCACTGCAAGGTGGTCTCAGAAACCTGGCACAGGCAACAAGCTCTGTACAGAGTGGGTGCTAAAGGCTCAATATACAGAGAGCTAGGACTGAAGTAGCGCAGTAAAGGAATGACCAGACTAAGCCAGAAAGAGGATGGGGAGTAATGGCCTCAAAGAAGCACTAAAAATAGGTGGCTAAGTGACCAAGTTTTAGAGCTGGTGAAGAAAAGCAGGGTTTAATTCAGCGTCACACACAGCGCTCTGTGTCCTATGTGGGGACCTGCCAGGGTTGCAGCCAAAACCTCAGCGCACAGAAGTAACTGGTCTGGAGATGTGGCTCAGCAGGGCCTTTGGGCCTGCCGTGATAAACTAGATTGCTGGAGCCTGATGAAATCTGAATGATACAGCAGAGGCAGCAAAGATGCAAGATTACTAATTTATGGGCAAACTGGAGTCAGTGCTTTGGTCACAAGTGTACACACAATCAGAAAGGTAAAGTGACCAGGATACATTATAAGCTTAATAAATATTAATATTTCTCGACCAAATGAAAAAAATTACCAGAAAAGCAACTGACCTTGGCAATACCAAGGGATCTAGGGAACAAGAGCAGCACCCTCCCTCCCCCCCATACTCTCTGAGCCTCTCATCTCCCTGCCCTGTCAGCACACTCACCTCAAAGGAAGCCCGGGGACATGGCTTCAGGGGCAGGTTGGTCCCGATTCTTCTCACTACACTTCGAGCAGCCCCATGTGGCTTGTTTTGCCAGATTGGTATGGTCTAGAATAGAGAGGGGCAGAGACAGTCATAATCTCAGAAGCAATGAGTTCAACTGCTGTTGTCCCCCCCTACACACCACCTCTGCTTAGCAGGGACTGACTTCCCCAATCCCAGGGACAGGGCACCATCTTGCTAGCCCTCACAGTGGTAAGTCCTGTCTCAGTTATGAGTAAGGGCAGGTTCCCTGGTAACCAGCCTTCACCAGCCAGCCACTTAAGGGGACACCAGCTGCTGCCAAGGAACAGATAATGTTGGAAGGGTCCAGTGACGGGATAAGGAATTAGGTGGGTATATGGATCATTCAGACTTCCCTCCCCTCCCTGTGCCAGATGGACTCATAAACTGCACCACAATCACAGTTGGTTCTGTCAAGGGGTGAGAAGTGGAGGAGTGGCTTCTTTCCAATTCTGGGCCCCCAGGGGAAGGAAAAAGTTACCTTGAGTCTCAGAATCAGCAGGCCTAGTGTTCACCCTTCCCCACCACACCCCGCCCCTGTGGATGCCCCTTACCACACTGGCTTCCATTCCCGACATTTCAACTGGCTCCTGCACTTGAAGGACAAGGCAGCCACAGGGCAGCTCTGGGGGCTTGGGGTGGTGGAAGGCGTGACTCCTTCATATCAGGCCATCTCGAGGAACACCAGGCTTCCCTTCCTGTGAAACAACCCCCACAGTCAGGACTCAGCGGCCCCTATACAAGCCCCACAAAACCAAGCCTTGCAGAGCCCTGACTCACACACCAAGGCAACAGTGCTTCTCTGATATTTCACAGGGGGTTAAAAAAACAAGCCACAGAGGCTACCTTTTGCCCAATAACGGGTTCTCCAAATACAGACCCTTAAAAGTTTTGTTCCAGACTTGCTAGGTGAGTTTGGCCAAACTTCAGAGCCTTCTTGGGCCTTTAGGTTTCCCCAGATAAAACTTCTAAAGATGCCAGGAGAATCCCTTGGTAGCGACAAGACTCACGGGAAAGATAAACTGTAGCTTCCACCCAAGCCCAGCCTTCACCCTAGATGATGAGAATATAAAAGCCCTGCATGTGTCACCCAGTCCGGTACTGCTAAGCCCCCCACAAGGGAGAAAGGCAAGACAGGAAACAGTAGAACCAACTGGCTCTTGCCAGGTCAGTATACTGGGCTACTGGGAGAAGAGCCAAAGATTTTTATCCTGGCCCAGCCACCTACAGGCTTGGTAGTCTTAGGCAAGTCATTTAACCTTTCTGAAGAACAGGTGCCACTCCAGGTTACTCTGAGGGTCAGTCAGTCAAATAGGGGTTTTTTAAGTGCTTAATGAACTGTTAAAACATGACACAGATGACTGAAGTCACTTCTGACAGGACTCTTCACAGCTGCCCTTGCATTGTGAGCAGAAGCAGTCAATGAGTTCATTTGTTTGCTCATTCATCCACCACAACACTGAGTCTGTCAGGTCCTGTGCTGGGCACTACAGGGGCTATGGAATGAGTTAGACCCAATCATGCCCTCAAGGAACTCAGTCTAGCAAGAAAAAAGGACTTGAATATATAATCTAACAGAAGCCGAGTATCACTCCCTAAGAGAGGCACACTGGGCAGATGGCCTGGTAACTTCAGTCCCAAGGCCCTATGGTGAGTTCACAGGGGAAAGGAAGGACAGAAAAACAGCAGTAACAGCAAAGGTGTCCAGGACAGGAAGGTGAAGGATATGTAAAGAGGAGCAGCGGATGCAAAAGGAGACAGGGTGTTAGACCATGAGGGCTGGGTGAGAAGTCATTGAGGAGTCATGCACAGGCTCTGAAGAGGGCACAGACTGGACTCATCCAGAGTAGCTCTTTGTGGAGACTTCCCTTGGGTGGTCTGTCTTTCACCCCTGAGAGAAGGCGGTATCACGGAGAGAGGAGGTATACAGCAGTGGGGAAAGGAGGCTGGAGAGACAAAGAGACTTGTCTTAACTCACTTGGTTGTCATGCTAGTAGAAAGTAGTTAAGGCCTGGTCCAGATCCTACTGTCTGTGCATGGGCTCCATCTTCTCACCTTAGTTCAAGCCTTTTACCCAAGTCCCTTTGTGCACCAGGCCCTGTGCTGAATGTCAGTGCCTGCAACAAGCGCTATACAATACTGCTTCTCCTTGCTTCTTGTATTATTCATTACAGCCACTTCTTCCCTGATCTTACCTCCAAAGACACAATTGGGCTTACCCTTCCCACAACAACCAGAGAGACACTGCCAACCAGATTGCTTCTATGTTCAAAACCCTCACTGGCTTACTAGGACCAAAAGGATAAAATCTAGACTCCTCGGCATGGTGTACAGGGCCTTCCACAATCAGGTCTAATCTCATCTTTCTCCACAATCTCTAGACCAAATTCATTGCAGCCTACAAGGCCTTGTCAATTTGGCCCCTGCACATGTCACCAGCCACACCTCCTACTTTCACCCTTGCCCCGTACCCTCCAGTCACACTGGCCTCATGGATCTTCTTTCAGTCCCCCAGACACACACCATCTCTGAGTCTGGGTCCACACTTCCCTCTGCTTGAAACCCCAAGCACCCCCCTTCACCTAGTTCCTTCTTAACCCATTCTTCAGAGCTCAGCTCATGCATCACTTCCCTTTCCCTGACAGGGTCAGGTTCTTCACTGGTCACCCCACAGCACCCTGTATTTCTTTGGGATCTACTGTTTGTCAGAAGGGTGGGGACTTTCCCAGTGTTCAGCACAGTTCCTGTTGAGGAATTTGTTGAATTAATAAATGAACGAACATCAACTCCACACCCAAGAGTCACTGTCCATGAGAAGACTCTTCCTCCAGTTCGCTGGCAACACTGGCTAGTTCTCAACACTTCTGCGCTCCCGCAGCCCTTTAGGAGTTGGTTCTCATTACTTTTACAGACGGTTTCCCTCAGGAGAACGGGAGCTCCTCCAGAGCAGGGCCTTGTCGCATCATCCCCGGTGCCCGGGCGCCGCACGGAGGCCGCCCTGCTCTGGGAGGCTTTGCGAGCGGAGCAGCTATCCGAGCCCTGCGCGGAGTCACCCCGCGAGGGTCCGGGGCAGCTGCGCTGGGAGGGAAAGCCGCGGTGGACACCTGGCTCAGGACACACCTCCCCTCCCCCGCAGCAGCTCGACCCGACCAGGGTCAAGGTCGGCCAAGTTCTCCCTCCTGCGCAGCCGGCCCTTCGACCCACAGGCCCCGTCCCGGAATGCGCGGGATCCGCCGAACCGAGGCCGGGTCTCAGAGGGCGCGAGGAGGCGGCAGACGCGGCTGAAAGGAGAAGCCATCTGGTCTAGTCCGGCCAAAGTTTGTTGGGTGACGCCTTGGGAACAACTACCCCTCAGGGACTCAGTTTCCCCTCCCGCCAAGGGACGCTGTCAACACCGGCTCCCGCGAGAACTCGCGCGGGAACAGCTGCCGCGGGCTTCGCGCAGCGCCTGGCTCGGGGCATGGTGTACGGTCCGGCGGGAAGGCCGCGTCCCCGCCTCCGTCGCGGCACTCGGACCTTGTCTCACCTCAGACTCAGGTCCCAGGATTACTCACCTCACCGCTCCTCCTACCACAGCGGATCACCCAGTCCCAACCACCCTCACTTCCGCTGACCCGCCCCCGGAAGCGATCCTTCGCAGCTGCGCACCGAGCTCATGCCGGCGCGCCCCCGGGAGGCGGCTCCACCTCGGGGGCGGGGCGGGAGGCGGTGGCACGTGCCAATCCCGAGGAACGAGACACGCCCATTGTTGTGACCAAGCCCCTGCCTGCAGCTCTGAGCTCTTGGGAAATGTTTACTGCGCTTGAAGATCCCCGAAGCTTGATTCGTTACAACTCTCTTACTGGTCTCCGCCTCCTGTCACTCTCCCCTTTTTGTGCCTGGAAGCCGAGGTCTGATTATGTCGCTGCTCGGTCCCCAAAACGTATCTCCTGTCCTCACCCCTACTGCAACTTCAGAATCTTCACCCTGGCGTCCGAGCCCTTCGGATCTAGCACTTGCTTCCCTTTCTCTCTCCCTGGTTCCCTTCACGGTTCATGCCTCTAAGTCAAGACCTGTTCTTTCCCCACCCCCTTATCTGCTTCCTCCCCCTGTCCATCTCCCACTCTCTCTTCTGGTTCATGCCAGTGACACCTTCTCCACAAAATCATTCTCTCCAGCAAGAATGGGCCTCTCTCGCTTCTCTAACTCTTTTCCTCCAGTGCTTTGAAGCTTTCTTTAAGTCTTTTCACAAACATACATACAAGGTCCAGCTGTATCCCCAAAGCTCCCCAGGCAGGGCTCAGTGGGAGTTTGTTCATTAGGAGGGTAGACTGATGGGCAAGTCCCCTGAGGCATTGGGAAAGAGACTCAAATGGGGCCCACATCCTTCCAGGCTCACTAACCCATTCTCTTTCTGCAGAACCCTCCGGTCTCAGCTCCAAGACATCTGGTTCTTGGGTCACATCCGCTCCTCTGTCCTTTCTGCCACAAATGCGGCCTGCTTCATGGATGAACAACCTCTTCAGTTACATAGGGTCC
Organism: Bradypus variegatus; assembly: GCA_004027775.1. Taxonomy (NCBI): domain Eukaryota; kingdom Metazoa; phylum Chordata; class Mammalia; order Pilosa; family Bradypodidae; genus Bradypus; species Bradypus variegatus. The sequence continues at coordinate 11,379 of PVKY010003337.1, read as the reverse complement.
TGTGCTCAGAAGGACCCAGTGCTTGGTTTAATGCTCTGCTGTTGTGTTGATCTTGTTGTTAATTTTTGAACGGTCCCCACACTTTTATTTTATACTGGGCCCCACAAATTATGTAGCTAGCCCTGGCTAGAGGCCTCAGAGGTTGTTCATCCTGATTTTCCAACATGTTCCAAATGATGAACGTTGACTTCCAGATACAGCCCTCTTTCCAGGATGGTGAATTTGTAGCTTTAACTGTTGTTTCCTACTTGGGGGGCCACGACAGATACTGCAAATCTACCCGGGCACTCTTTCCTGGTGTGTAAATGCTGTTTTAGTGCCCCACCCACACTCACCCAGCCAGTGAATCCATCCCCCAGCTGCTGCACTGGCTGCTCACAGCTGGCCCCTTCTCTAGAAAATTGCTCTTGGCTGGAGGGAGGATGGAGCCCCGTAATCTGGGAAGTTACTCCACCCCCAAGCCAAAGACTGGAACAGGGTACAAAAGGTTGGCTCAATACCTCAAAAAGAAGTGACTCTGCCGAGCGATTTATGCCCCGTATCTCTTCACTAGGGCATCAGGTCAACGCTATCTCTGCTTAGCTTTTTCCCCTCCTATATTCTGCTTCACTCCTTTTACAGGGTTTCCCTGAAGTGTACTTCCTAAAAAAAATCCACATGTACCCTAATGCCTAGCTCAGGCTCTGCTTCCAAGGAACCTGTTCTAAGACCCGGGTTTTAACTTTAGAATCTTTCTTAACCCAGGGCACCAGCAGCCACTATCCACTGGCTGCATTTGGCACAGGAGATGCCATCTCTGCACTGTATCATGCAGATTATCAAAACAGTGAGTTCTATTACTGGGTCTACCACAAACTTATTTTAGGCAAGTCACTCAAGCCCCCTGGTGACATAATACAGTCCCCAAAAGCATTCCAGCTCAAATCTCCAGCCACCGCCCATCTGCTAAGCCAATCCCAACAGTGGAGGGGGTTGACCATCGAAGGACAAAACTTAAATGTTCTGCTCAAATGAAAAGCACTTAGAACCACCTTAGTCTCTCCAATTTTATTACAGAACATGGGGGCAGGGGAAGTAAGTGGCAGAGGACAAAGGGGCAGTTGGGGACCTCACCTACCACGCACCTCGAGGCTCTGTGGGGGACAGACAGAGGCTTGGGATGCAGAAAGCCCGAGCAATCAGCACTCGAATGGGAAAGTGAGACAGCCCCGTAGGCCACGGGACAGGGAGAGGTTAAATGTGGAGGTGGCCCTCTTGGAGCAGCGTGCGTGCGTGCAAGAGCTCACTGGGTGGGCAACTGAGTCTTTGATGATGCTGGGTGGTTCCCTCACCCACACCGGGTGCCTAAGGAGATGGCAGAGGCACTGAAAGAGGCTTAGGTGCTTTCCTTCCCTGTAAGGGGTGTGGATGGCACTACCTCCCAGGACAGAAAGAACCCAGCTGAGCTGGCTGGATGGCGGCTTGTTGGGTCTGCAGAGATCAGAGGGGAGAGACACGCTTGGCTTTCCACCTCAGTGAAAACAGGAGAGAGATGGGGTGCAGTGTAAAATGAAACACCCCCAAAACAAAAGGGACGGGCTTTGGAGTGACATGTGGGTTTGAATCTCAACTCCACCACTGAGTGACCCTGGGCAAGTCGCTTTACTTCCTTGAACCTCAGTTTCTTCAACTGCAAAAATGGAAACAATTACCCACCTCACAGGTTTGTTGTGAGGATTAGATGAGAAAATACCTGTAATCTTAGCAAAGTGCCTCAGACAGAAAAGGCTCTTGGGAACTGACAACTATTTTTGCACTTTGATACAAAATTGAGGATAAGACTGGCTGTGAGGAAGCCTCGATGTGGAAACGGGAGGGCAGGCGGGAGGGGAGCAGGGCGGGTGGGGAGCTGGGAGCACCTCCTCTGGCCTGGGACTTGGGGGCACCTAGCCTGACTCCAAGGCCTTAATCGAAGCCCATGAGCCCCTCAGGGTCTGAGTGGAGGACAAGGATAGAGCTGGAGTGTGCTGGTCCCGTGAGACATGTTTTTTAAAAAGCTGGAAGAGAAGAAGGAATAGAGGAATATTTCTTCCCACAGATGCAACTGCAGAGAGATCGGGCTGGATCCATCTGGGATTTCAGATCCAGCCGTCATGTGGCAGCTGCTGGGGGAAGCCATCACTCCCTTCCTTCTTGGCACGGGGGTTATCAAAAATACCTACAAACTGTGAGAAAGTTCACATAAAAACACTTTTCTGCATGTATAAAAAAAGAGACTGGCCATGGTCAGTGGCTCAGGATGCGGACCCAGGCCCCAGGCGTGGCCAGGGAGGGTCGTCGGCCACCCAGCAGTGGACGAGCTGGTGTGGGGTCAGCCCGGCTCTGGGAGAGGCTATGTTCTTTAGCTGGGCTGATCCTGTCCAGAGCTGAGGTCTGAGGAGAGAGGCGTTACAAGGGACGCTAGATCCGGCAGTCCTGCTGTGACCCTGAACCGGGGCGGGCGGTGAGGGTGCCTTGGCCCTGGGCCTCAAGGACCCCTCAGGGGTCTCCCTTGCTAAGAGCAGAAGTCTGCCTCGCAGTAAACCTCCGCAGACAGCTGGCCTCTGGCAGGTCCTGAGGTAGGGATCCAGGGTCCTGTCATTAGGTCAGACTGAGTGGCAAGCCCAGGTGTGGGGCACAGTAGGGGTGCAAAGTGACTTCCACTTCTGAAGGAGGGGAGCGACCCTGCTTCTGCCCAGAGGCTCCAGGATGCTGCCCCAGCTGAGACTGACCCCGGCTGGGGACATCAGGCACAGGAAGGCAGCCGAAAGAAGGCTCTAGACAAACAGGAGGGGTTCCTTTGCAGCCCGGTCTTGATGCTTCTTTCAGGAAAGGGTGGGGACTGAAAGGAAGGAGAGAGGGGTGGCCCTGCCTCCCTAGGATCCACTCTTCCCTACTCTTCAACTTGCAAGGGCCTGGACTCCACGACTCTGTGTGGATGAGGTCACGGGAGATCACCCAGGCCCCATGGCGTGAAGTCCAAGCAACTTCCAGGCCAGGTGAGTAGGACAGGACAGCTGGGGCAGCCAGAGCTAGAGCTTCAGCCACCCAGTCATCCATTGCCTTGCCTACCCACCGTCACCAAGACAGAGCTCAGATGCACTCCACAGCATGCCTAGGAGGGTCTGAAGTTTGAAATGTGCCGAGGACCACTGAGGCTCTGGGGTGTGAAGGGCAGCAGCCCTCTCCACCAGTGCTGGAGGACTTCCTTTCCAGATCCCCTTCTCTGGTCTGGCTTCCCACCTGCCTGGTGGGCACACTAGGGCTGGAGGAGGGGCAGGCCTCGCTGAAGTCCCTCCTTTAGGAACTGCAGGTAGGTGGCCGTGGACGGGTCTTCAAAAGTGGACGAGAAGCTGAAGACGTTGTTCTTGATGTCCTCGGGCTTCAGGGAGGTGATGTCCAGGAAGTGGTTGGCGTTGATGTGGTGGACCTGGGGAAAGGGGCCCCTCCCAGGCTCAGTGCCCCCCTCTTCTCCCTGCCCGCTCCTGCTCTCTTGGGACAAGCAGCCACTCTTGGGTCTTGACTCTTCTGGCTCTGAGATGGATCGCACACAGGCAGTGCAGCCATCAGCCCTTCCCAGGCTGGGCCAGGCTGTTCTCTCTCCCTGCCTTTGCTCACACAGGGCCCTCTGACCACAGAGCTCTCCATATCTCCTCCATTGGTTGCAAACACAATCCCTTTAAATGTCACCTTTTCTTCTACACCCCTCTGTTCCCTACCTCTAACCCCACCCCATCCCAAAATGACCTTTCCTCTGTTCCCCTGACTCCTGAACTCCACACTCCTATCAAAGTGCCCACAACCCCTGATGGGCCACCTTCCAGCTGGGGAGCTCTTAAAGGGCAGGGCCAGGTCTTTACCTTTGTGCCCAGCCTGGCACAGAGGAGGTACCCAGAGGATGAACAAACAGAACAGACTAGCAAATGAATGCGCAAACAAACGAACCCACAGAGTACAGGAATGCATGCCAGAAGGAGGCCTCCCGGCAGAGTCCTGTCTGTTCATCTCTGTGGCCCCAGGGCCCTGCCATGGGGCAGGCACCAAACCTGGAATAGCTGACTGGCTGGCTCCCCTCCTGGGTTCCTAGACCCACCAGGTCCTGCTCCCATCACCCTGAGCCTGGGGCAGCAGAGGCCTCCTGGCTGGTGCCCTCTTCCACTTCTCCACCCTTCTAATGGGAGCCTCCCAACACCTGCACGAGGCAGGCAGGTGGTATCACCACATCCACTTTACAGATGGGGGTAACTGAGGCTCGGATTGGTTAAGAGACCAGTTCAAGGCCAGCTCATAGCCAGGAAGTGGTAGAGCCAGACCCAAAGCCTGAGGCGGTCTGTGGATCTGTGCCCCAAGAGGCCTGGCTGGGGGTGGGGACCTACCACGGTACCGTTGGGCAGGCAGATCATCATCTCCACTGGGAAGCTGTACTTCTCCAGGTGCAGGCCAGCCATCTTCCTGAGGGCCGGGCTCTCCTGGTTGTTCTGTGGGGACAATCAGGCATGCTCCTGCTGCCTCGGGCCCCAGTACGGCCTTGGGGGCTCCCGTGGGGACTGGTGCCACCCACCCATGCACCCACCTGCAGGTCCTCCAGCTCCTTCACCAGGGACCAGGTGCTGACGAAGCTCTTGTTGAGGAGGGCGAGGATGGGCGAACTTTCCAGGACAGTCTCCCGGAGAGTTCGCCCCGAACCTGTTTAGGGCAGAGGTTGAGGTCGGAAAGGTGAGGCGACCCCCGTGCCTTATGGGGTTCCAATCAGCAAAAATTTTGCTTTGGGTAAACTTCAGGGACTGCAGAATAGACTCTGCACCAAGATGAAGTAAGAGATTCAAAGAACTGCCACAGAGCAGGTGCTCAATAGTTGGAGGCTGTAATTAACAATAACATGGACATCCTAGGCTGAGCTTTGGGGTGGGGGGTGGGGGTCTACCTGGCCTGGGGACCTGTAATAGCGACAGCTTCTTAAATCCACCAAGCCCTTTGGGCCCCAGGACCTCTTCCTGGAACATTCTTCCTCCTGTCACTTGACAAACTCCTACTCATCCTTCAAAGTCTCAGTCTAAATGTCACTTCCTCTAGATCTTCCCTGAACCCCAGTTACACACTCTGGTGCCACCCTGGACCTCGCCTTGTATAACACTCACACTTGTAATTATTTGCTCAATGTCTGGCTTCTGCACTACATTGTGCACTCCCGAGGGCAGGGGCTGCTTCTGGCTTCCTCCTTGCAGGAATCCCAGCACCGAGCCTAGGGCTTGGCCCAGCAGGTGTCTAGGAAATGTTTTCCGAGGGACCGGAGGAGGACACAAGCCTTGTTTTACTGTATCCATTGCTGGACACCCAGAGAACTTTTCCCCTAGCAGGTCTTAGGTGAATTTCCTGAATAAGTGGATGGAAGTCCAGCTGCTGACACTATTCTCTCTTACTTGCATATGACACTTTATAGCTCACAAGCCCCTTTCATATCCATTCTCACAATTCTGGAAGGTAGGAATGCTCCCTCTTTTTACTGTTGAGAAAACCAAGGCCCAGGGAGGGAAATGGCTTGGCTCAGAGGTCTCTGAGCTGAAACTGGCTGAGTTGAAATTGGAACTGTCTGTCAGGGCTCTTTCTAGGCATCTGGCAGCTTCCTCTGGGCTCAGCACAGAACCCCCTAATCCCTCACCCTACACCTGGCCCCTGTGGGTCCCCAAGTCCTTCTGTTGGTCTCAGAGCCTCCTGCACCCCACTGGGTGTGATGTCTCCTTCTCCCGTCCTCCTTAGAACTGGCCGGGACCCCTCACCTCAGCAGGACTGGTCGTCCAGGGCCCCCCAAAGCAGGATTGAGTGCACCAGCTTGTTTTCAGTCTTGGCTCGGTCAAAGGCCTCAGAGAATGGCAGGTAGGTGACCTGGGGCCAAGATGAGACAGATGCTACTGTCTGAGCACAAGCTCAGGGGCTCTGAGTGTACAGCATGAGGGGTGGGGCTGTGGTGGTTGCTGAATGGCAAAGGGGAGGCTGGGGGCTCCGTCTGGCACCAGGCTGACCAGCAGGGAGATACTTCAGCAGCAAGCCCTTGTACACACCAGCTCTCCCCAAAGCCCTAGCACCAGGGAGCCTGACCTCGCAGCCTCCACCCCTGCCCAGTGGCTCTGTCCTCACCCCTGCCCACCAGCCTGCCCTGCCTCACCTTCTTGAAGGGGTACATGGCCACCTCCAGGCGCTGGGCGGCCTCTTCCCAGCTCAGCTCCTCTTGCCACTTGATCTCCTCAAACACAAACTGGAGGGGCTCCCCTGAGGGCAGGCGGCTGTCAATTACGTTGCCTTCCTCGTCCAGGATCATGGAGGGGATGGAGGGGCCCGTGGCCTCCAACTCCATCTGGGCCAGAGGTGGGTGGTAAAGGTTATCTCAGAGCTGGGTGAAAAGCTCAAGGGGCCCTGAGAGACCCATGAAAACACCCTACTCTTCGAGGCAATGGGGAGACTGAGGCCAGGGAAGGGCAGAGCCTTGGCCAGGGCCACGGCATGAGCTGGGGACAGAGCCAGAGTGCCTGGCCAGGGCTCCTGCCGCACCACCTGATGCTGTCCGAGGCCCATCAGACCCTGGGCCCTGTGTGCAGGAGCTTCCTGGAGCCCCAGCTCGGGACAGGTGGCCTCAGCCTGCCAGGAGCTGTGTCCTCCGCCCTGGGCGGCCCTGGGCCTCCCCAGCAGCCCAGGTCCCGCAGTCAAGCCCCACCTTCCTTCCTGGGTTGGGGCCATCCCTGTATCACCTGGGGAATGTAGCCGATGTCCACCTCCATGTTGCTGCTCTCGCTGGCCCCGTACAGCCACTCCATGTCCACATTCAGAGACCTGGGACGGGTGAGGGGCAGTGAGGTTGGAAGGAGTGGACCACCATCGTCCTCAGAGCCTGGTACACAGGTACCAGGCTGTGTCTGCTGAGCGTGCACAACCCCAAGCTGGGCACAGTCCCTGTCCCCACTTAAAAGATGAGCCACCCAAAGGCTCCAGGTCGCTGGGACTCTGGCAGCCAAGTCTGAGCCCGGCCTCTCCCCTGGTTTCGCCCCGTGGGCACCCACACAGCACGCTCCACTGGCCCAGCACTCTGAAGCTCACTTTCACACCCGCACTCGGGTACTGACGTACATGAGTCCCCCGTGCCGTGTGAGGCAGAGGTGGTCAGTGCCTTGCCAGAGGACACAGAGCTGGGCAGGAGGGGAAAGTGGGGCGCAGGCCTCCCACTCCCCCTCCAGCCTCAGAGCAGACGGCAGCACCTGGTCCGACCGTGTGTGATCCTCAGATCTGCCACATGGGGGATCCCGGGACTAACAACCGACACCTCCACTTTGGGTGCCTTGGGAGGGGCCAGCAGTCCCTGCGGGCTGGTCCTTTGCCTCCGTGCCCTTCCATCTCACCCAGTACAGGAACCCCCATCCCGAAAAGCCTGGGTTGGAGGCAGATGCGCTCACACCCCGTCTCCTCCCCAGCCCTGGGCTGAGCCTGAGGGAGCTCAGGGGCTTGCTGGGCCAGGGGGAGGCATAGTGCATGTTCCTCTCCTTCCTTTTCCCATTGCCTGGGATCCCCCGGTACCCCTGCCCTGACATCTCCAGGTAGGAAGAGGAAGCCACTCCTGTCAGGTGTGGGGAAGGAAGCAGCTTTCCTTTCCTAGGCTATTCCACACGTCCCCTTACTCCTGCTTCGTGGGACAGGTCAAGGGTCGGCCACCATCTGGCAGATAAGGAAACTGAGGCCTGGGGAGGGCCAGGGCCTTGTCTACAGCCACCTATTCCAGTGGGGCCCGGACTCCCAGGTCAGGCGGCTGATCCCAAGCAGACAGGGAGGCAGGTGGTTGGCATCAGCCGACCCAGAAGCCCTGAGGCTCCGCAGCAGCTACTACTGCTGGAGGACCTGCCCTCAGGCCCTCTGCATGAGCTCTTCCTGGGGCCTGGCTCAGCCCTCCTCCCCCAGGTCTCTGCTTAGATGTCACTTCCTCTGGGAAGTATTCCAGACCCCGACCAGCTGGATCCCTGCCCACAAGCTGGCCTCCCCTAGGGTGGCAGGAGGGGGTTGTGGTTAGGGGTGGGTTTGAGGTCTGCCTGTCAGCAGGAGGAGGGCTGGAGCCCCTGCTTCAGGAAGGGTCTGTTTCCTGCTGCACTGGGTCCTCAGGTTCAGAGTGGAGGGCCAGGTCCACCCAGCACCAGGGGGGTGAAATTGTCCCTCCCTCCAATCTTCTCAGGCACCTCTCTCCCAGGTGGAGAGTAACAACTCCAGGCCCTTTCCAAGAGGGGTCCAGGCCTCTCGAAAGTGAGGTGGCTCTGGGGAGCAAGGAAGGGAGAGCAGACTGAGCAGGCCTGTGGGTCCCTGCTTCTGAGCTCCTGGAGCTCGGGGGTGGGGTGGACTGTAGCCGGTGCCAAGCTCCCACCTGTGGTTGGGCACGAAGAGCCGGAAGTCACGGACGTGGGTGGCATCTTTGGAGAGGATGATGTGGCCGGTGAACTGGCCAGGGGAGAACCAGAAGGGGAAGTCGGGCGGCTCGCTGAGCTGGAACTCAGCATGGATCCTGTGGGGAAGGGGCCGGCTGGGAGAAGGGCCCTGCGGAGCCAGAGCCCACCCTCCCACTTCTTTCCCCAAAGTCCAGAAACCCAGGGAATGAGGCCAGACTGTTGGGTGGGGGAGAGGGCCGGGCAGGGGCAGGGACAAGGGACGAAGCCCTCCCAACGCTGCCTGTCCTTCCAGGCCCAGTTCACACGCTGCCTTCTCCAGAAGCCTGCCATGACACGCCTCTGCTCCTACAGCCTCTCTATGGTCTGTGTGGCCTCATGTCACAGTTATTATATACCCCTTTCTGTGCTGAAGACACAGTTGTGGCTGCCAGCCCAGTGCTAAGCATTTTCCACGCCTTCTCTTGCTGAATCCTCACACGCTCTACGAGGAAAGCAAAGCCTGGCGAGCCAAAGCTGCTCGCCCGAGACCACTGAGTGCTAAGCAGCGGAGCTGGGGGCTTTGAGTCAGGCTCCTCCGGCCCCGGTGCCGTGGCTTCCCATGGGGCTCTGGTGTCCCCAGGCAGGGTGGGAGGTGGGGATGGGGCCTGTGAGGACCACGCACCGGAACATCACAGTGTAGTAGAAGTCACTGACAGCGGTCAGGCAGGCGACGGCACCCTGAGGGGCAAAGCGAGTCTTCACGAAAGGCCGAGGGTGGAACATGCTCAGGAGCCGGTGGATGATGACCTGCAGGGAGAGGGGGTGGAGACCGTGGGCTGGCTCTCTGGGCCTGGAGCCCCCAGCTGAGGGTCCACCTGGGGAAGCCAGAGGGGAGGCAGGAGAGCGGGCGGGGCCAGTGCAGACATGAAGGGGTCCTGCCTGGGCCCAGCGGCTCACCAGGGGCTACCCTCACCTCCTTGCCCTTGGGGGGCGGTGGGTAGAAGCGGTTGTTGGACAAGTAGCCAGTGAAAATGCTCAGTTCACTAGGGATGATCCACCAGGGCTCACCCAGCTCCTCCTGGCCTTGAGGGGGAAGGAAGGGCCGGAAGTGGCGAGCGGCGAACACTGCACTTGGCAAGGCTGCGGTTGTCCAGTTGCGGAGGCCAGACAGGGCCAGGCGGGAGACCTGAGGCAGCGGAAAACAGAGCTCTGGGGCTCCCAGGACCATGGTTGAGGGAAACCCTGCCCCATGAGTGGGTGGAGGTCTCCCTCGAACCCTGAGCCAGCCCATGAGCCGAGGAGCCAAGGAAGACCAGGGACTCTCCTGCCCTCATGAGGGCCATGTGTTTGGAGCTCTTCCCCCAGAGCAGAGCCTATCTCATCCTCCCTGGCCCCTGGGACACTCAGGCCCAGCCCCAGGCCAGAGCAGCTTGGGGGCAGAGTTTTGCAGGGGGTTCTGGCTGCTTCATCCCTCCCTTGCCAAGCCCGAGTCGGACTGGCCCCATGCCCCACATGGTCCTGCCTCCACTCCCTTGCATGAGCTGCCAGCCCCTGGAGCCACCACCCTGCCCGGGCTTCCTCACCCCTCCACCTGGCTTGTTTTCCATCCCTGACGCCCTCTCCAAGTCGCCTCCTGGGGGCTAACAGTCCCTCAGAGGAGGTCAGAGTTTGGGTTTGGAGCTAAGTCTGATGAGGGTGGCAGGTAACCATCTTCTGGGTGAAATCTGTGGGCCTAGAGCAGGTCAGACCACAGGAGTGGGAAGGAAGGAAGCAGAGAGGGCTCCTGCTTTCAGGGCAGCCTGCCCTCCACAGGCTGTGCCCCACTGGCAAAGGCCTGCCCAGTGCCATCCCTCACCAGTGACTGAGCTGACCTGGGAGACAGTGCACAGCAGGGCCCGGGGGCTGCCCATGCTCCAGCCTGTGGCAGAGTGGGGCCCTGGAGCATGCAGGGGCCACCTGCAAGAGCCCCACATTGTGGCTGCTCCCTGCCCTTGTTGGGTGCAGGCAGCAGCCCTGTCCTCTGAGGCATCAGCAACTGGGGAGTAGCCGGCACCCCTCAAGGAGCTCAGCCTCCAGGGAGCCACAGGTGTTTCTGACAAGCAGCAGGCTCCCCACTCCTTCCCCACCTCCACAGCCCCAAGCTCAGTGGGAAATGGGAGGTGGGAGGAAAGGTGCTGGGAGCTCCCACTGGGCGCGATTTAACAGGCAGGTCCTCAAGCAGGGCTGGCTGTGCAGGGCCTGGTGGAGCCCACCTGCCCACTGGGCCTGCTCACAGGGGGGCCGCCCCAGGCTGGGGAGAAGCTGGGAAGGGGCACTGGGCTTGGGGGAGGCGGGGGCAGCAGGGAAGCTGCTATGGAGGGGCAGATTGGGGCTGCTGCTTGTGACTGTCTCCCCACGAGTGCTGGTGTGCCCTGGGAGCCTGCTTTGTCCCCACTCTTCTCATCGCTTTCTGGGGGGCTCATCTGCTCCCGCAGTTTTAAACCACCACTCTGGGCCCATCACCACCAAACCCTTGTCCATCCCAGGCCTTTCTGTGGAGGGTCAAACCTGTGTATGGACCCTCTACCCAGAGGCCCCCCAGGTACCCCACTCCAACAAGCCCAAACTGAAGTCATTCTCGCTCACCACAGGTGCTCCCCTCCTATATCCTCCTCTGGGCAAACTGCCCACCAGGCTCCTGGTCATCAGCCACAAGCCCGGGAGTCACCCCACATTCCATTAGGGGCCAGGCCCTACCCCTTCTTCCTTTCCAGCACCCCTCCACACCACCCTTCCTCTGCCCACCTCTGCCCACCTCTGCCACCCCCCAGCCTGCCTCCTCCTCCTCCTGGGCACCTGATTTCCTGCCTCCAGGCTCCTTCACTTCCCACCACTCCCCATGCCACACACACAAACACCAGCCCTCTGCCCGGCACACACACACACACACACACACACCAGCCGTACACACACACACACACACACA
>PVKY010003336.1:0-22014 GCA_004027775.1 Bradypus variegatus | reverse complement strand
GAAATGTTCTGCCACCCAAAGCCCCAAAGAGGGTGGAGCACATTTACAGGGAATTGGAGAGTGCCTGACGGCCACCACACTGTTCTAAAGGAGTAGAGCATGTGCCCTAGAGATGGAAGGGAATCCAGGAACTGCCCTGAAATTTGAGGAGGGTGGGGCTGAGAAGGGGGTCTCCCTAATGTGTGGATATGTTGGAACACTCACCCAAGAATTTGGAGAGGAAAGGGCTGCCACAAAGGCCCTTAGGAAGGGCTAGACTCCTACTCTCTCAAGCCCCAAGGATGCAACATCATTCTGTTAATGACTCTCAGACTTTGAAATCTAATGGAGTTTGTCCTGCAGGTTTTAGGAACTGTTTTGGTCCTGTTAACCCTGTTTTCCTTACTCTATCTCCTTATGGCAATGGGAATGTTTATCCTATGAATGCCCCTCCTTTATATATTGGAAGCACATAACTTGTTCTAAGTTCACAGATCCACAGTTAAAGGAGAATTATTCCTTAGGACTGACCACGCCTATAATTGATTTTGATGGAATCTTGTACTTAACTATTGTTACTGAAATGATTTAAGTTTCTGTAATATTGTTGTGGGATGAATGTATTTTGTATATGGAAAGATCATGTCATTGTAGGGTCCAGGGGGTGGTATGAATATATTATGTCTCCCAAAATGTCATTTTCTTTGATGTAATCTTGTATGGGCAGACGTATCAGTGTTGATTAGATTGTAATTCTTTGAGTATTTCTGTGGAGATGCGCCCCACCCAAATGTGGGTGATGACTCTGATTGGATAATTTCCGTGGAGGTTTTAGCCCACTCATTCAAGGTGGGTCTAAATTAAATCACTGGAGCCATATAAATGAGCTGACAAACAGAAGGAACTCAGTGAAACTAAGAGTGACATTTTGAAGAGGCACTACAGCCAAGAGGGACACTTTGAAGAATGCACAGAAGCTGAGAGGGTAGCTTCAGATGAGAGACAGTTTGAAGACAGCTGTTGAAAGCAGCCTCTTGCTCTGGAGAAGCTAAGAGAGGATAAACATCCCAAGAGCAACTAAAAGTGACATTTTTGAGGAACTACAGCCTAGAGACGAATGTCCTGGGAGAGAGCCATTTTGAAACCAGAAGTCAGAGCAGACGCATCCACGTGCCTTCCCATCTAACAGAGGTTTTCTGGACACCATTGGCCATCCTCCAGTGAAGGTCCCCGATTGCTGATGTGTTACCTTGGATATGGCCTTAAGACTGTAACTGTGTAACCAAATAAACCCTGTTTGTAAAAGCCGATCCATTTCTGGTGTTTTGCATTCTGGCAGCAGTAGCAAACTAGAACAACAAGCTACTCAATGGGAGAAAAATCTTTGGAAACCACACATCTGATAAGGGGATAATATCCGGAATATATAACGACATCCTACAACTCAACAATAAGAAGACAAAACAACCAAATTAATAAATGGGCAAAAGACTTGAATAGACAGTTCTCGAAAGAGGAAATACAAATGGCTAAAAAGCACATGAAAAGATGCTCAGTGTCATTAACTGTTATGGGAATGCAAATCAAAACCACAATGAGATAGCATTTCACATCCACTAGAATAGCTTCTTTAAAAAAAAGAAAATTACAAGTGTTGGAGAGAATGTGGAGAAATAGGAGCACCCATTCACTGAGAGTGGGAACATAAAATGGTGCATCCCCTGTTGAAGACAGTCTGGCAGTTCCTCAGAAAGCTACATATAGAACTACTGTGTGACCTGGCAATCCCAGTTCTAGGTGTATACCCAAAAGAATTAAAAGCAGGGACATGAAAAGATATTTTCACACTTATATTCACAGCAGCATTATTCACATTGCCAAAAGATGGAAGCAACCCAAGTGCCCATCAACCGATGAATGGATAAATAAAATGTGGTCTATACACACAATGGACTATTATTCAACATTAAAGAAGAATGACATTCTGATTCATGCATCAACATGGGTGAACCTTGAAGACATCAAGTTAAGTAAAAAAAAACAGACAGAAAAGGACAAATATTTTATTATCTCACTGATATGAAATAAATGGAATAAGCAAACTCAGAGCATCAGAATCTAGAATATGAGATTACCAGGGGCTGGGTTGGGGGTAGAGAATGGGGAGTTAATGCTTAAAGTGCACAGAATTTCTACATGTGTTGATTGTAAAGTTTTGGTAATAGATGGTAGTGATGGTAGCACAACATTATGAATGTAATTAGCAACATTGAATTATGTATGTGAATGTGGTTAAAAGAGGAAATCTTAGATTGCATACATGTTATGAGAACAAAAATTTTTAAAAATACGCATAGGTCTATACAAAGAACCCTATTGTAAACAATGTAATATAATTAATAGTACAATTATAAAAATGTTCTTTCATTAATGACAAATTACCCCACTAATGGAAGGTGTTAATAGGGTGGTATATAGGAACTCTGCATTTTATATAGTCCTGTAAACGTACAACTTCTTTAACAAAAAAATTATTAATGAAAACATGATCTAAAAGAAAGCATAAAAGAGGGAACAGGGAACCAAGAACAGATAGAACAATTACAAAATAAATAGCAAAGTGGCAGTTGAAACCCAACCATATCAATAATTACACTAAATATTAATTAAAAGGCAGAGATTGCCAGATTAGATAAAAGTGCAAGACTAGTAGCAGGCAGAAAATCAACAAGGATATAGAAAAACTGAGTAACACCGTCAATCAGCTGTACCTAATTATCACTTTTAGAACACTCTACCCAACTTGGGTAGAATGCATCTTCTTTTCAGTTGCTCATAGAATATTTATCAAGATAGAGTGTATTCTGGACCATAAAACAAGTCCCAATACATTTAAAAGGATTTAGATTATCCAAACTGTTCTCTGGCCACAAAATAATTGGAGTAACAGAAAATCAGGAAAATCCCCAAATATTTGGAAAGTAAATAATCATCTTTATTCATCGATTCCAACCAGTGTAATAAGGCAAGAAAAAGAAAAGATATTCTGATTGGAAAAGGAGAAATAAGACTATCTTTATTTGCAGGTGACATGATTGTCCATACAGAAAACTTATGTAAGTTCACTTCACAAAAATTAGTTGTATTTCTCTATTCTAGTTATGAACAACCAGAAATTGAAAAATTGAAATTTAAAAACAAAACAATTTTCAATCAGCAAAAAATACTTAAGGACAAATTCAAAAAAGATGTATAACATGCAAACACTGAAAACTACAAAACATTGCTGAGAGACATTAAAGAAGGCCTAATAAATTGGAGAGATACAATGTGTTCATGGAATGTAAGACTCGTATTGAGAAGGCAATTGTCTCTCAAATTGATCAATCAATTCAATATAATCCAAATCAAATTCCCAGAAGATTTGTTTGAAGAAATTGAAAAGCTATTCTAAATTGTATATGAAAATGCAAAAGACCTAGACTAGCCAAAACAACTTTGAAAAAGAAGAATGAAGTTGGTGGGCTAACACTATTGATTTCAAGACTTATTATAAAGCCACAGCAATACAAATAAATCAATGAAGCAGAAATAGAAAGTCCAGAAATAAACCCATGTGTATATGGTCAACTGATTTTCAAGAAAGGTGTCAAGACAATTCATTGGGGATAGGACAATATTTTCAACAAATGATGCTGAAACAAATGGATAGCCATATGCAATAAAATGAACCTCAGCCCTTACCTGACGTTATATATAAAAATTAACTCAAAATATATCATAGACCTAAATATAAGGCTAAAATTATAAAATTTATAGAAGAAAGCACAGGAAAAAGTCCTGGGGCTTTCAGTGGGACAAAGATGGAAAAGCCCAAACTATACAAGCAAAAATAAATAAACTAAGTTTTATCAAAATTAGAAACTTTTGGTCTTCAAAAGGTGATGTCCAGAAAGTGAAAAAGTAAATCACAGACTGGGAGAAAATATTTGCAATACATATATCTGACAATCAACTTGTAACTAAAATATGTAAATTACTCTAACAACTCAATAAGAAGACATGTAACCCAATTAAAATATGAACAAAAGATTGGAACAGTAATTTCACCAAAGAAAACATATAAATAATCAAATAAGCACATGAAAAGATGCTCTACCTCATTGGTCATTAGAGACATGCAAATTAAATGAGACATGACTACCCACCTGTTAGAGTGGCTAAAAGTAAAGCGACTGACCATTACAAATATCCGTGAGGATCTATGTAGAGGAACTGGAACTTTCATTCATTGCTGGTGGGAATGTAAAATGATACAATTACAAAGCAGTTTGACAGCTCCTTTAGTTAAATATACATCTACCATAGGATCCAGCCATTCCTCAGCAAGGGTATTTTCTCAAGAGATATGAAAACATATTTCTACATGAAGACTTGAACATTAATGTTCATGTCTACTTTATTTGTAATAGCCCCAAACTGGAAACAATACAGTTATCCATCAACAAGTGAATGCTTTAAAAAATTGTGATATATCCATACAACAAAATCCTCAGCAATAGCAGTGAATGAACTATTGATACACACAACAACATGGATGAATCTCAAAATACTTATGCTGACAAGAAGAAGCCATACTTTAAAAAAGATTACATACTTACTGTATGATAAAGAGAGTACATATGTACTGTATGACTCCATTTATATAAGTTTCTAGAAACTAAAGTGAGAAGTAGTTAGGGAGTGGGGCTGGGTTCAAGGGTAGAGGGAAGGAGTACAAAGGGGCATGTAGAAACTTTAGAGAGCAGTGGATATGTTTGTTACCTTGACTGTGGTGATGACTTCCACAGATGAATACATATGTCAAAATTTTTCAAATTCTGTACTTTAAATACGTGCATTTTGTTGCATGCTAGTTATACGTCAATAAAGGCGTTCAAAAAAGGAATACCTTTTAGATCACTACCCACCATACACGCAAACACATAACTGAAATAAAAATATCTTTACAATGTGCTATGTAATATGATATTTCCATTCCATTTAATTAAAAATATGCTGTGGTCATGATCCACTAGGTTGACTTAACAATTCATTAGTAGATTGACATCTGTAGTTTGAAAAACACTGTTTTTAAATATATAATTTAAAAAATGAATGACTTGAATGGACAAAGCTCAGTTATATTGACAAGTCCTTGGGTGGTAGTTTATGTGTTTTTACTACTAGATTTCATTTCCTCTTCTGTTAATGTGGTTGAGAAATTATAGAGCCTTAAAGTACAAGTCTTAATCTTTTAAGTTCTTGTGTTGGAGACAATCTGAGATTGCTTTCACCCTTTCCCCGCCATCTTCCTACTGACCTGTTTGAGAGCTTGTTGATTTTATTATTTCAGATGAAAACTGTTCTATAATGACTATAGGAAGAACACAGTGGGGATTTTGGGGGGACACTGAGGTGGCAGCCACCTGCCCCCACTGTTACTAAGGTATCAAGGTCTTTGGATTTTATTATCATGCACAGTAGCTGCTCTTAGCTGTTATTTCTCTCTTATGTGAAAGTTAGCTGGCTCTGGCAGTGAACCCTCCCTTTGTGACAACTTGCTACATTTCCCGAAGAATTTATTTTAGATGCTGTTTTTGCCTGGCATTGGAGAAGACCACAGAAAGTGGTTCCTGTTTGCTAATGTTTGTATATTAACAGTTGTAAGTACTATAACTGTATCTCTGTACTATGGGACTCTTGGAGCAGCTCAGCAGAGAAAAAGGCATGAAGTTAGGGGAGGGAAGCAGAGAACAAAAAATGATGGAAGAAACCTCAGCTTGATGTAATGTCAATTCTCCTATGAATTTGTCTTCCCATATGCATTGTCACAGTTTTGTGTCTGGCGGTCTCTCTTCAGTTACTCATCTCTCTGTGTCACAGGAAGTGGTGGAATTTGCAAGTTCAGTCCATTTTATGCCCACAAAGATTTTAACAAATGAATCCGGAACCAAAAGATGAAACTCAGGCAGAAGTTCAAATTATGATTCTGGCCTTGTCTTCTTTTTGGACCGTGGCCAAAGACAAGAAACTGGAAGAGCTGCCATTATTTCCCAAGACCTCAGCCTTCCCGGTGGTTCCAGAGGAGCCAGTGGAGTTCTCAAACCAGGGGAGAAGATCCAGTGGAGGGTCAAACCAAGCCTTGTGGCAAACTCGGGGAACGTGGGATTATAAGCAAGAGCTTAAACTCCTAGGCCATTTGCCTCAGTCACATTTGATCTATTTCAAAACTCTTAGATTTAGATTCTTCTCAAATAAGCAGTAGCCGGAGGTTGTTAAGTTCAGAATTTGAGCAATAATGATGCCTGCCTCCTAGGGTTGTGTTAAGACACATAAAGACAGGATTTGCATAGTATAGCAAGTATTCAGCTAATGTTTGCTGTTACTATTTCAGGGTTGATAATTATGGAACTTAAAGAAGGGGTACTGATTTCAATAAGATGCTTTGAACCTTCTAATATGAAAAGGAACACAAACCAAACAGAAATGGATCATTCGTGCAGCAACAGAAATTGCATTAACACATGCAGAGGACCTGCTCTGAGTTGCTGGCCAAGGTGCCAGGTGTGTATAAACATCATCTCACCGAGCAGCTCTTTGAAGTGGATATTATTAACCCCATATTTCAGTCTCATTTGAGAGCTATGGAAACAGGCTCAGTACAATTAAGTGACTTGCCCAAATGCAAACAGCCACTAAGTGAAAGAGCCAGGATTTCTGAACCTAGGTGTGTGATCCCACCCTGTGTTTTTCTGGGCTGAAATTCAGAAATGCTTGACTTAGAGAAAACTCCAGGACATAAAAAGTCAAATAGTTGGAGCTTTCTACTTGCAAGAAAAAGAAAAGTTTAAAGCCACGCCTCTTTCTCTGGCACCTTAACTGGCACAAATGGCTGGGATGTGTGGAAACGAGGAGAGGGGAGCAGGAATCAAGTGACAGGAGCAGGCCTTACATTTTTCCACTAACAGCTGCTGAGTCCAAGGAGTGACCTTGCATTGCTGCAGCAGCATAAAGCCACGCACAGAGCGCACTTCCCTCCGTAACTGCTGAGGCCTGGCAGCCTGCGAAAGGGGATGTGGACTGCTAGCTTACCCAGTGTTGCTATGTTCTGTCATGAGGAGATATTTTCTAGAGGGATCTTCAGGCATTCTTCCACTGAGTGTTTCATGAGGCTAGTGTTTGTGTGTGTGTGTATGTGTGAGTATATGTGTGTGTGTGTGTGTAAGCATGTAGGAGTGGAGTATGTGTGGAGGAAGTAAGTACATATATGTTAGTGGAAGTGTGTGTGTGTGTATGTGTGAGAGTGTGTGTGCATAAATATGGATATATATATGTGTGCGGGTAGTTGTGAGTGCGAGTGCATGTGTACGTATGTGTGAATGTGTGAGAGGGAGTGTGTGTGCTGTTGTGTGTGACTGTGAGTTTGTGTGGAGGGAGTATGTATGTATATGTGATTGGGAATGTGTGGGAGTGTGTATGTGTGTGGCTGTGTGTGAGTGGGAGTGTGTGTGTGTGCGAATTAGAATGGGAACACAAGGGCCTGGGACTATGGAGCCAGCAGAACCAGGAAAATGTCCCTGGTAGATGCTATTGCCTTCCTCTAAGCAAGCAGCTCTGTTGAGATGAGGGTAGGAATGGTGCCTAGACATTTCCAAGGGGCCTGGAGGTATCTCAAGACGCGCGGTGTTAAAGAAGTGGGCCGCACTGGTCCTCAGGTGGGGCTGTGAAGTGGGTGTTTCTCCTGGCTCTCTGGCTTCACTGAGGCCCTGCGTCTCCCCATCCCATGCTGGAAGGCGTCCATCCCGAGGCTGCTTACACCCAGAAAGCCCTCTGGGCACCTGCCCTGGGCTAGGGACTGCTGCGGAACAGAATTATGGGCTTTGAGGCCTTCTCGGGAACCGAGAAGGGAGAGACCCAGCCTGGCCCCACTCGTGCAGCAGAGGACGACAAGGCCTGTGTCGTCCTCACGCCCTGTGTGTTTTGTGTGGGAGGCCCTGCTCGCCCACAGGCAGAACCGCTCTCTCAAGTTCACTCACCTGCTTGTTAAATATAGGAGAGGAAACAGATGCTCGCTGCGCCGGAAGCCCCTGAGGAGGCGGCAGGGGGTTGAGGCTGGTGCAGGCCTGGGGCGCAGTCCTGCTAGGCTCAGCCGGATCTGCCTTGGGGCCTTTCTGCCGCTGCCCCCTACCCACGGAGGCGATGGGAACTTGGCTCCTCCACAAGCTCCTCCTCGTGGCTGACATGGAGGGGGCTATTTTTAAGTGGCTCTTTGTGATTTCCTCTTGGCCTGCCTCCTCACTCTCCGCCTCAGACACCCTGAGAGCAGCTTCCTGCCTAGAACAACTCAAGCACGGGGTGCTGCGTGTGAGGGCTTGGGGTGGGGGTGGGGGAGCTGGCTCCTTGCAGACGGCAACACAGCCAAGGAGGGTGCCTAGGACACTGTCCTGGCAGGCAGAGTGCAAACCTGACTTGACCTCATGAGAGTTCAGCAGCCAGACCCGTAACCCAGCAGGAATCATGTGGGCAGAGCAACCAACCTGCAGATCCAGGGCTCTCTGGGACCATATATGGTGCAAACACCATGGCATTCCTTTCTGGGTTGGGGTGCTGGCTCACCTCTGTGGTCTCAGGGGAACATCCCTCTGGGGTCCCTTGGTTTGCAGAGGTCTGGAGGAGCGTGTCTGGCTGCCTGTACCATGAGCATCCTCAAATTGTGTCATGATGACCAATCGCCACATTAGAGCAAGGGGTATGAGGTGGTGCCACTGTGACTTCTGGGGGTGAGGGTATTTCCTCCTCAGCCAAGGGATGGGCATACCCCAGGAGACAAATCCCTCTGCAAAGCTTCCTCCAAGCTCTTCCTCTGCTACTTCTGGATGCTTCGAGTTCCCAGACCCACAGTAGCAGCATCGCACAGTCAGCTGCAGAGGCTGTGAGGAGTTTGCCCATTGTGGGAACCTCCCCCCTCGTCATCTGCAGGCAGGAGATCGACAGGGTCCCCAGCTTCCAATCGGGGAACACCCTCTCCCTTTGTCCTCTCCCACCCTCTCATGTTGCTCACTGCCTGGCAGCCAGGCATGGACCACCGCTCTGCCTTTGAGTTCCTAGTCAGAACAAGCCTGGCTGAGGACAAGCATGTGAAAGATTAGGAAACTTACTTCCTCTCCAAGGCACAGGGAAACCCTGGTGCAATTCTTATCAGGGGGACGTTCTGGTTCAGTGGCTCCTGTGAAATGGGGTAGGAGTGTCCCACGGGCTGGTAACCTTTCCAGGTTACTCTGGGTGGAGAACTAGGCTTTTGCTCCAGAGAGTCTCTCTTTATTGGAAGAGTTGACCCTAAGGCTGTCTTTCTGCTGAATTCAGGATTCTAGACTTTCAACCTCTGTTACTCAAAACAAAACAAAACCAGCACCCCCACCCCCACCCTAAACTCTTGAAGTTGCTATAGGATTACATGAACTGCTCCAGGGCAGAGGGTCCAATGTTTGGGTGAGTTTACTAGCAGAGTAACCTGGGGCAAGTTACCTAACCTTCCTAAAGGTCAATTTCTTTGCATGCAAAAAGCAGATATGATGAAAACTAAATGCTATATCCTCGGGCAGCATCAAGGATCCAGAGAGGGCCCCTGATAGAGCGCTTCGCACTGTGCCAGGCCCAGTGTAAGCCCCCAGTAGTGTTAGTTATGATTACCATTTTACAAGTGCTTGCAACAATCCCTAGCAAGTCTCCTGGTGCATGGCAGGCAATCAATATATGTTATTTTCTTCTTTCTTTCTTCATCAAGTTGACTTACGGGGGGGCAGCGTGGTATAATGTGTGTGAGTGCATGTGTGCACAAGTGTGTGTGTATGTGTGCATGCATGTGCACACATACCATGGGTGAGGAGCAGTAGTGGTGCTGGGTAAAACAAGTTCAGACCTTGTTTCTAACTCACTACATTGACCCCATCTCTGGGCCTTTGTCATCGTCTATAAAATGGGGAATTGGACATGTTGTTTCAGCTTTCACATGGAAATGAAACCTGTAAAATATTATCTATAAAAGGATACGCATATACTCTCTTCATTTGGCCAAGCCACAGCACGAGAGTTCGTTCATCTTTGGCGAGTAAAAGGCAGGAGGGCCCACAAGGCCATTAAGCATCCTCTGGACCTTTCCCCTGGGTCTGTCTGCCGGTTTGCCATTTCTGTTGAGGCTTTGCTCTTTGCCCTCTGCCCTACAGTTCTGGGACCTTTCTCCCACAGCCTCTCCCACTGCTTCCCAGAACTCCCAGCCTGGCTAGTCTAGCCGCTGCCCCTGCCTCCCTACAGATGTTTCCAGTTGGTAAATTGCATGGAGTTCGTGTTGGTCATTTGTTCCATTTGTTCAGAAACAACAGCCAGCATTATTGGCAGGAAATGGAGAGGGTGCCAACTCCAGGATAGCACAAAAAGCCCTAGTCATGGGCACTGGGAGGGGGGAGGGGGGATGGGGTCGAGGGAAGGAGGGTGACCTAGAGTTCTGTTGCCCCCAGCTGAAGACATGGTCACGAAAGCAGTGTCTAGCTTTCCTCTGGGAACAGACAGAACAGGCCAGTCAACTCATCTCCTTGGGAGGGGCAAGGACTTACTGAGATGCTAATCTCGGAGGCCTGGCTGGCAGGAGGTAGTTTGGAAAGTCAGGCTCCAAGGCCTGACCCTGAGGCTACACACTCAACTGGGAACTAATTCTATTTCTTTGGTCTTTGGAAACCAGGACAGATTCCAGATCTCTTTCAGGAAAAATTTGAGGGTTAATGAAAGGTTAGATGATGTTTGGTATTTAGAGTGGAGAGCAAACACAAATAAATGTAATGCAAATTAAATTATGCACCTCATGTGTTTGCCATGCAGCTGTTTTGGCAGGAGTTTGCCATAATATCCCCCTTCTTGCTATTATTCAGCAACCCTCACACCATGCGCCAGAGGTGGCCGCTTTATAGTAGAGAATTTTGCTGAGTGATCTGTCAGTCCCTCCAGAATGAATGACACAAGAGAATGGAAACAGTGATTATTGCTCTGAATAATCTGGCTCTTGAGACGGGGTGCCGGGAGAGCTTTGCCTTCAGCCTTTTGGCAACAATGGCAACCAAAGGGGCCGAGTTTCTCTTGGGGGCTGGTGGCCTGGCAGGCTATCTGGAGATTGAGCAGGTCAGATCTGAGGTGGCCTTTCCCCCATGCTCACAAAGGAGTCAGGCGTGAGGGGCTGTTGGCAAGTGCACCCAGCTGGCCCACTCCACTGTCTGGGCACCATCCCTTTGTCAGCAGACCACTGGGGAACAAGCAAGCAAGGTGTGGCAAAGGGAGAGGAAGACATGACTGTCTCCCCACAACCTTCTTTGACCATTTCCCTGTGTAGGGAAATTTCGAAGTAGGGTGGCTTGGAACAGAGGTAGAGCCCCTTCAGTGAGAGTCAGAATTAGCATTGAATAAACACAAGTGCAACCTTATGGGTTCCCAATAAGTCTGTATCTTGCAGTCTAGTTCGGTGCAGCGGGTGTGGAATGATCTGAGTTTCCTTTAATTTAGCATTTACAGAGCACCTCATAAGTGGAGCACTGGGCTGCGCGCTAGATTACCCCGGGGGATACATGGAGCGCCCCCTCCTGGTAACTTGGGACGCTGGCGCAGAGCGGGCATGGGGGGCATGCACCGTGTTCCAGGTTTTGTGCCATTGCCGTGCCTGTGGTATGTTATTCAATCCTCAGAGAAGTACCTTTCTCATTTATAAAGAGGGAAATGAAGAAGAGAGATTAAGCAATCTGTCCAGTGTCATTCATGTAGAAACAGAAAGACTGGGCACATTTTGAAGTCCTCAGAAGAGTGCCTTGGCGTAGGCGTGCTGTGGGACTGCTGGATTCATGGATGAACAGGCACCCCCGTGCTTGCTGGGGGGAGGGAACGGGGCAGTGCCAGTGACGGCCAGCACCTCACCATAGTTTGACGCCCTCTAGGCACGTCTTGGGTGCTCTAGATCTAGAAAGGCACTGCTGATGGGGTGAACTGAACTTATTTAGCACCTGTTATTGCACCCATCAGCATGGATTGACAGGGCAGGATGCTCAAGGTAAGCACGGTGAAAATGGAAGGAGAGTTCGGGGCAGGCTTGGCTGGAGAGCCTGGGGCTCTTTGAACATTCAGAGTGATGGGGACCAGAGACTGACAGGCGGTTCAGAGAAAGGGCTCATTGGTAGAGAAACCCGGTTTCTTGTTCCAGTTTCCACCTTGAACCAGCCCTTCCCGGGCATCAGTTTCCTCTAGCACTCCAGCTGTTCCCCACATCCTTTGGGTCCTAAAACCCCACCCATCCTGAACACATGATCTGTGGAACCTCAGTTTCCACGTGTGTCAGACTAAGCTTGTCCTATGTCCTGGAAACGGAGCAATGGACAAGACAGACAAGGAGACTGACCAGAATCAAGTAAATGAATAAACAAGCTGTGACTGTAAATAAATAAGGAAATAAACAGAGTAAGATGGTGGAGAGTGCATGTGTGTGCATGTTTGTGTGTGTGTGTGCGCGCGCGTGCAGAGGGACATCGTTTTAGGTCTACAACAGAGATGAGAGAACGAAATGGGCTATTGCATGTAAAAATGCTGAAGCCATAAGTTGCTATGTAAATAGTAGACACAGTCTACCTGATGTCCTTTTAGTTAGACTCACTGGTCACATGCTGCTTTCTGTCTGTAGTGGTTTGGGACTGAAATCAGAAGTTCCAAAAACCTATTTTTGTTGAGGAAAATGTCTTCCTATAACTCTCCTGGTTCCTCACTGGATGTAAAGAGGTGTGATAGCATTCTTGCAGGGTTCTGAGAATAATACAGTAAGCATCCAACTAGAATTTATTGCAGGTCTCCTTTGTGCCAGCAACTATTTTAGGTTCTTGGTGCTTTTCCGGGCAGGGGAGATACAAAGATGAATAAGGCATGATTTCTTCACTCAAGGAGTTTACTAGCTAGTGGGGGAAGCAGCCACGTAAATAAGTAAGTACAAAATGTGTAATAAGTGCTCAAAGAGAGAAATGTGTAAGCTGATGTGGGAGTACAGAGGAGGAAGCTACTAAATCAGCCTGGTAGTAACTTCAAATCCTCTGTGGAAGGAGGTTGGGTATACATAAATAAGGATAACTTCTACTTGGGGAGATCATAATATTATGTTCCATGCAGCACCACCTAATGGGGCATTTACTAGATATTGTTGGATGTTGATGCCCCAAGTGCTGTATTGTAAGCTTTCCCCAGAGGACTCATTTTTCTCATCATTTCTTTCTTCTTTCTTTTTTTTCCTCTTGCCCAACCCAATACTTTAAAGCATACTGTTTACTACCTGAGCGGGGAAATCCCCTAACCCTCAAATTATAGGGGGACTAACAAGAATCCCTGTAAAACAGACTGGAATAATCAAACTGCCAACTTGCCTTAGAGATGAAGGCTAATGATTAATGATCCTTCTAATGTGAGTTATATGTACTTATTATTTATCCCTTGTCTATTTTCAAAAAGGATATGAAGCTCATAAGAAAAGGAGAGGGTTTGATAAAATGACTAAAACACCAAGAACCAAAGGATGGAACAGGGCATACAGATGTCCTGGGAAACCTAAGGGAAGTGTGATTACTGTGACGGAACCAAAGCTCTGAGCCTCCTGGCTGCACACAACATGAATTACAGAGCTCCCACTAACCAGTTAAACAAAGCAGACCAGTTTATTAAGAAAAGCAGTCTCTTTTCTAGCACTAAACTCCTTGGAGAAATTTATCCCATGAAACTCTATTTAAGGGAACAGAAACAGATAGTATCTCCAATCATGGTGAAAGGCTGAAACATACTTCACATGACAGTTTTCTATTTTAACCTTTAATAAAAAGCAGAGGGAGTAAGGTTATCTGGGAAGTCATTTCAGTGGGGAACTAAAGTAAGACAGTTTCACAATGTTGTAGCCAGATCAGTGACCCGATTGAGCAGCAGCATTCCGAGAATGTAGGGGAAGGGCTGGCCGCTTCTGGACAATGATGGTCATAGCTGAAACTTTGACAGGAGCTGGGGAGCAGATGATAGACACAAAAAATACTGCCCCCAATAGCTGGACAACATGTAAAACAAATCTTACCCGTTAGGATATTGAGGAATTTCTGCCTAAAATGACAATTGGGATTTCAGCCTAATTGATACTGAACTGTTGTCATGTGGTTCACCAGAAAGAGCCCAGGCTTTGAAACCAGGACGGACTTGGGTTAGGATTCCAGCTCTGCCCTTTACAAGCTGAGTTGTCCAGAGTCAGTCACTCAGTTCTCACCAAGCCTTAGTTTCTGGTTTTTAAAATGGGTCTAACAATACTTACTTGCAGAATTGCTATAAGAATTCTAAATAACATATGTAAAATACCTAACAAAGTGCCTGGCATGCGTTAATTGGCATCTCGCCAGGGGCAGCTGTTTTATAATTAAGACAGTCCCTTTTTGTGTGGGAGGGAAGACACATCATCAAAATGGAGGCTACTTGTCTCCTGCTATGGCAGAAGGGTTTGCATCCAATTTGTTGAGTTTTATCACATTTGTCGTGTAAAAGAGGAGGGACCAGGACATGTCCCTGCTGTAAATATTTAGGATTGGGCATTGCTTTATCGAGAGTACATTTCTATACCTCTGTTGTTTTAAGGGCCTGGGAGATCTATAACAGGAGGCACAGTTGGCCCATAAGAGGTCAGTGGAGGAGACCTGACTGCTGTGGGATTTGGGAAGAAACAGCAATACCTGACGGAGCAAGGGCCCCCTGCACATGCTATTAGAGCCTGGGACTGTGATAAAGAGGAGGCTGGGTTGTGACTAAACCATGGGCTCCAAAATACAGGAAGCTCTCCAGCAAAGGTCAGGAAAATGGGCAAGATGGTTGGCAGATTGGCGAGTGGCAAGGAAAACCTAATGAGGTACCTTTAGTAGGTGGATGAACATCCCAGTGAGACCCTCATACGGGCAACCCCCTATGCTGGTCTTCTTTGTCCCCACCTGAAGGGTCTGAGTATATGTCCTGGCACTACTTCTTACCAGTTGTACCATCTTGAGCAGATAACTCAACCACTCTGCCTCAGTTTCCTCCCCTGTGAGATGAGATGAATAATAACTGCCTTGTGAGTTTGCTGTGTTAATTTCCTGAGGTGGAGTGTGGGAAGAGCTTTGCATACTACAAAGCAAAAGACAAACAATTGCTTTCACTGAAACACTCACAGGTTTGAAGTTGGTGACTTCTACTCAACCTTTATGAGTTAAGGGGACTGTATTGGTATTACTGCCCAGGAATATTCTTTGAGACTGAACTGATTTTCGGCAGCAGTTGGTTATCTACTCTTGTCTCCTTTGCCCTTAATTTTCACTTCTTCCATTTTCTGTGCCACATGTGAGGCTGCTGGTCTACGCATTGTTTCCAGGGGGCACCACTAAGTTCCTCTTCCCCTTTTCTTTCTCAGGAGCAGCCTGGGTCCTGGGAGGCCGTGGAAACGTGCTGCCATCTGGTGGCCAGGGCTGCGCACGACGCCTCAGCACAGACGCAGAAATAAGCCTTTCAGACGTTTGAATGTGACAGACTCTCCTCGCCTAAGACTCGGGCAGTTCAATGGCTTCTTCACTTTTCTGGGCGGGGAAGAGCTAGAGCCTGGGACAAATTTATAGTTGACTAACTCCTCCTCTGGCCCGGCGCCCTCTGACACACTGCGCGTGGCTGAGGGACAGTCAGGTGGGTGAGGCGTGGGCACCCTGCGCGGTTGGTTCCCCTTCTGCGGGGCAGCATTTCCCGTTACTCAAAGCAAAGGAACCTTGCGCTTGCTGCCCAGGCCTCACCTCAACCCCTGCAAGGGCTCTCCGCGTGGCTCCATGTATCAGAGTGGGGGCCTTGAGGGGCCCCGGCTGCTTGGCCACGGCTGGCGCGGCTGATTGGCCGGGTCCCAGAAAGGAGTCCCCTGGGACAGTGAGAGCAGACGCCAGGCGGCTCTTCCTCCGGGGCCCTCTCCCAAGCCGCAGCCCTTTCCCCTCTGACTTGATAGGGAGAGGGTGAAGGGTCGCAGAGGCCAGTCACTTCAGGGTCGTGACTCTGAGCACTTGCTCCATCTAAGCTTCTACTGTGGGTTTGCAAGCTTAACTCTGTAAAAACAATATATGGTCATAATTTGGGCAAGTGGAGACAGAGTCAAGAGGAAGTGAGCAAACTGATTTTGTGCAATTCTGTAGATGTCAGTCAAGTCAGTGAGAGAGGGCTGTGGGCAGAAGCAGCTGGCTCCCACCTGCCAACGGCTACCTCAGCAGACACCTGGAACAGTTTGGGGCTTCCAAAGGTCCTTTCCCTGAGCTGCTGACACTGACTCTTGCTGCGATGGAAGGCTGGTTGCTGGGGCTTTTCTAGGCTTTCCTGGGAAGCTACAAAGGGCTGTCTCTCTGGCTAGCCTCTCAGGATGTTAAGCGGCACCTGAAGGTTGCAGCCTTGTGGTTGAGCTGTGCCCAGCTGCATCAGGCCCACGTGGGCTCCAGACCAGGGTTTAGGATTGGTGAAGCTTTCCCCAGGACTTCAGGTGGTTTTCCGGCTATTCTGTCTGACGTTTCCTCCCAAAGCCTTCTCTCCTCCATGGAGTTCAGTAGAACTGAAAACATGCGTGACCTTCTACTAGGTGAGAAAATTCCCTGAGCCACATTTCACTTGTAATTTATTTTATTATTTAAAAAAAGTGTTTTTGGCACACTGGTCCAACTCCTCGTTCTCTTTCTGGGGCTCCAAGTGGCATCAGGGCTGCCCTTGCAGTCATTTCTCTGGGCCCTCCACTTCTTTCTAACTCAGAGCAATTACTGAACCCACATGATACATGTGTTTTGACCCCATAGTCTAGGCTGCCACTTTCTTTTCCAGATCTGAGATTAGAGCCTCCTATTGATAATATGGCAAATCAGTCCCAGGGACTACTTGTACTCACAAAAGCTTCATATGATTGTTCATTTTCTCCTTCACTTATTGTGCCCTAGTGGTTCAGAACCCGGACTCTGAAGTAAGGAGCCTGTGCTTAAATGTCTACCACTTCCTAGCTGTGCAAGGTTAAGTGACCTTGGGCAAGTTACTTAACTCCTCTGAGCCTCAACTTTCTCAGCAGTAGTGATAGTATCTATCTTATCAGTTATCATCAAGAGAGCACTGAATGGTATCATACATGCAAAATGCTTAATACAGAAGCTGGAATATCAGTGTTTCATAGGGCTGATCAGTGCCAACTTTGTACCAGTGGGTTCACTGAGGGACTTTTCTATTCATTAATGTATCAAAAATGTATCGAGTGCCCACTATCTGCCAGGCATTGTGGTAGGGGCTAGAAATGCAGAAGTAAAAAGTGATGGTCCCTGCTCCCCAGGAGCTTACAGGATAATAGGAGATGGGTGATATAAACATGGGATTTATATAAAATAAATGTAGCTCAGAGTTCCCAAAGAGGAGGCAGCATCTGGGAAGTCTTCAAGATCCTATCTGAGAATAGTCTTGAAGGAAATATGTTTATTCTGTAGGTGGACAAGAGGGAGAAGGGCCTTTTTAAGCCGGGGAAACAGTATGTGCAAAGAGGAAAAGAGCACGACCTATTTGGGGAGCCATGTGTTGAGGGGCACAGTTGGACCTTACGGTTTCTGTGGAAGAAACAGGGACAGGAGACTGCAGCGTCTGGGAGACCCCATTGTGGAGTCTCTGGGGAACCATACCAAGGAGTCTGGACTGGATCTTAAGGGCAGCCTGGTTTTTAAGGGGGGGGGTGCCCTGCTCACAATTGAGTTTCACCATGATCATTCTGGTCCTCGAGGTGTTAGGGCGATTCATGTCAGGGAGATGGGTAAGGAGGATGAGGCAAGCAACTAAGTGAGAGATGACAACGCTGGGTCTGAGAAAGCGCTTGTGGGCAGTGCAGGCGGAGAAATGGGCCCTGGCTTCTCCGTCCTCTTTCCCATATTGCCTTGTGGTCTCAATCCAGAGTGAAAATGACACCCAGGGCCAGTCCTAGGCCAAAGTGTCAAGTAATGGCAAAAGCTTTCCCCATCACCTCTTGTTAATGGAAAAGAAACCCCCAATGTCTATGGGGTAAAGTATTCTGAAAATAGAATTCCTGGGTGGGCCCAAGCATGTCCATTGCCTCTCCCCTTTCCAGTGGGTTATTCTTTCAGGATTGTTCTATCTCCACCACTCTGCTCTTCCCACTAGAGCTTGGACACAGCCCCATTCCTCGCTTTCCCTAACCCAGCTCTGTACTAAAGGAGCAAGAAGGAGACAAGATTTTGACAGCATCAACTAGTCGAGTATCTAGATATGGGTGTCAAATTGGTGGCTAACAACACCAGTCCCTCTCCTGTGGGCTGGAACCATTTCTAGGCACTTGTCCTGGCCTCTGCTGTCTTTTGCCCCCCACCTGCCACCCCAGCTCCTGGCACATGGCCACGCAGGAGTCATTATCTTTTTCTTTCTAAATATAGGAACAGCTCAATCGACTGACCAGCTCTCCTCAAATGAAAAGCAAACAGCCATGCTCCCACCTCGCCACCAGCCTGCCCCGTCTGTCCTCAGCCATCACAAGTTAGGCGTGCTGGTGGACCTGCGGCTGCCAGACCCTCCAGGAAGCCGTGCCTCCATGGTGCCATTGTCACAGCAGCCATGTGGCTCTATTAGGCTGTTTGGTGCCACCAGGTGGCTAGGGATGAGGGGTCAGTAAATTTTTACAACGTATCACCAAGTTTCAAAGATTGCTTTATAGTGGGAAAGTCCCCCCCCCCCGCCCAGTACCGTGCGACCTTCTGGAAATCGCTCTCTGTAACTTCCTCCTCCAAAGCAGAGATAAAGAAAGCAGTTGAAGTGGAAACGTTTGTGGGCCTGCGCTGGCGAACCTTGTGACGTTCCAGCAGTATGTGGATGTGAGCCATAGCTACAAGCCTGGGAAACTCTGGAGCTGTGGAATTGCTGTTGGGGAGGGCGGCCCACTGGGCTCAGGGGTGTTAGCTAGGGAAGAAATGAGCATAGGATATAGACAGTCTTGGACCAACTTGGGGTACAGCAGGGGCCCAAAGGATGACATAGAAACAGCTCAACTGAAGAGCCTGACAGGACCCACATAGAGGCATTTCTTTAAAGCCTAAATGAGAAGTGTTTGTTGGTAAACACCAGAACAGCACTGTTGTTAGTGGTGAGTTTTATTTGGGCTGTGCGTACATTGATACTTAAGGTAAACCCTGAAATCCACTGCGTGGGCTTAGTTAGGACTTGTCTACTCCTTCTTGCCGTAGCTATAATACGTCCGGTTAAAATAACCCTTTGGGCAGCAATCACAGTCAAGTGTCTGATCCAGAAGGATGGGACCAAGCCAGTGCTGTTCCTCAGGGGAAGGGGTCAGATTCCCAGACAGATGCCTGTCCCTGTGGGGATAGGGGAGCAGTGGGGGTGCGGCAGGGTTCCTGAGCCACCTGATTACATACACATCTTGCCTCTGCCCTTCATTCTGCATAACTGGTTATCGTTTTGTCCTTTGGTTCCTCAGTCAGATTAGACACATGCTGGTTGCTAGTGTGGGGACATGTGAGACTTTGCTGGGTGTGGGCTGAGTGGGGAGATAGAGGGTCAGCGGATGTAATGCTCATGGGAGAGGCTGAGGTTTTTTTTGGCTCTCCGGAAGCCAAAGGAATTCTAGCTTGTCCCCTTGGCAAAGGATTGTTGACGCAGAGGCTGGCTTTCAGCTGTCCTCAGCAGGGTCAACTAGTGCAGGCGAATTCACAGTGCTTGCTGTTATGCTTGACCCAAGAATAATTCTGGCTAGGGTTAAGGGACCACAACCAAAATCTATTTCTTGTTCCTTTTCTTCTCACAGTTGCCTCCTTATCACAGAATCTTTTTTTGCTAAGCCAGCAGAAAGCCAGAACATTGTGCAGTTAGTACTCCTGGCTCCTGTTCCACCTCGTGCTACGCTTTCATTCCAGTCCCTGAATGAACGCTCTTGTGACGAGCCTTCTCCCTACCACTCACAACGCCACCCCGGCCCCCTGTTCTTCCCATCTTCTTGTTGAGCATTCCTATCTCTGTACTTCCTCTTGACCCATTCCACTTCCTCAAAATACCCCTGAAGAGGGCTACTTATCTTGGTGAGCTCAAGTCTGGGAGCAGCAGTGGAAAAGCAGAGGTCTTGCGTGCATCTGTCTGGGAAACCAAGAGCACTTTCAGACTCAACCCACACAGAACTGTCCTGCAGGCTTCCGGGACCCGGGGAGATGTGGCCCCAGAGGGGCTCTAAGTGACCGCCTGTGATGGGCTCTCTCTAAGGAGAGGGGCTTCTCCTGGAGAGCACCCCACCAGACAAGAGAAGGAATGGGTGAGCTGTGAGTTTTGGATAGACGTTGCACTTGACCTCCAACAAGAAGGCTGGCAAGAGATAGGCTTGTTGGCCCACCCGGATCCTGCTGGCACACCTGCCACCTGGGAGGACCCTCTGGGAAGGCAAGATGGCTGTCAACAGCACTGCCCTGTCCTTGGCCAGTGCTACCTACATCAGCATGGAGATTCTCATCGGACTCTGCGCCATCGTGGGCAATGTGCTGGTCATCTGGGTGGTCAAACTGAACCCGAGCCTTCATACCACCACCTTCTATTTCATCATCTCTCTAGCCCTGGCTGACATTGCTGTGGGGGTGCTGGTCATGCCTCTGGCCATTGTCATCAGCCTGGGCATCACGATTCACTTCTACAGCTGCCTCTTCATGACCTGCCTGCTGCTGATCTTCACCCATGCCTCCATCATGTCCCTGCTGGCCATTGCTGTGGACCGATATCTGCGGGTCAAGCTCACTGTCAGGTAACCTGCTTGAAGAAGAGTGGGGCGGGGCAGTGACGTTTCCTGGGAAATGTGGCTACCGAGTTCAGATCTCAGACTCTGGTGAAAAGGAAGCCAAATTGGCCCCTGAGCTTGAAAGGGGACAATAAATTTCTTTTCACAGTCTGCTGTGTGAGGGGTTTAGGCATGCAAACCAAGGCTCAGCCACTAGAAACGGGAATGCTCCAGTCCCATCTCTATTGCTTATGGGTATATGCCTGATTCCTTAGGGTAGCTAAAGTTTATGAGAACTTGATATATCTTTAATTAGTAAAAAAGTGCCTTTGAGTTTAGAAATGATGGAAACCTATTAAATGAAATAAGGATGGTTATTTTAACTTTGCTTCCTTTTCCATGCCCATTCTCATGTTGAGAGAGGAATATTTATTTATTTATTAATCAAGGCAATTTTGTTGAGATATATTCACACACCATATAATCATTCAAAGTATACAATCAGTGGCTCACAATATCATCAAAAAGTTGTGCATTCATCACCACAATCAAGTTTAGAACATTTTCATTACCCCCACAAAAGAATAAAAATATAAAAAGAACACCCAAAACATCCCATACCTCTTATCTACCCCTATTATTTATTTATTTATTTTGTCATTTTCTTACTCGTCTGTCCATACACTGGATAAAGGGAGTGTCAGTCACAAGGTTTTCACAATCATACAGTCACACCTTAAAAGCTATCTAGTTACACACTCATCATCAAGAATCAGGGCTACTGTATTACAGTCTAGCAGTTTCAACTATTTCCTTCTAGCTATTCCAATACACTGGAAAATAAAAAGGAATATCTACATAATGCATAAGAATAACCTCCAGAACGACCTCTGGACTCTATTTGAAATCTCTTAGCCACTGAAACTTTGTTTTCTTTCATTTCTCTACTCTGCACCCCCCACCCCCCACCTTTTGGTCAAGAAGGCATTCTCAGTCTCACAGGAGAAAGCAATCTTTATAATTTCTGTAAAATACGTATCTTTTTTTCTTGTTATGAGGCATGAGAGCTTTCCCCCCACAAATGCTCTCCATTGTGGAAAGCAGAATCAACTTTTCCTGTGAAGAGAACAGACTGTCAATTGGAGCCATCCAAATCC
>PVKY010003335.1:0-22033 GCA_004027775.1 Bradypus variegatus | reverse complement strand
ATTTTGAATGTTCTTTTCTATTTTAATTTTTATTTTATTTTTGGAGTAATGAAAATGTTCAAAGATTGATTGTGATCAACTATATGACAATACAGTGAACAACTGATTGTATGCTTGGAATGACTGTATGTTATGTGATTATATCTCAATAAAATTGTAAAAAAATAATAATAATAATAATTCCCATGCAGCAATAAAAAACGTTCCCGTAGAATTGTTAATGGACTGCACCACTAAAATGGAGAGACAACTCCTGGTTGCTAAAATATATTATTAAATCTTGAAAGAAAAAAACAAACAAACAAAAAAAAACACACTGCAGCTTCCATCTTGGATGCCGCCCTGTCTGTCTCTTAGATCTTGCAGCTGCCATGTTGTCAGCCCCACGGAGAAAGCACATGTGATGAGGAGCTGAAACTCCTGCCAACAGCCGTACGAGTCAGCTTGGAAGCAGATTCTCCCATCAACCCTTCGGTGGACTGCGGCCTCGGCCAGCAGCTCAACTGCAACCTCACGAGAGACCTTGAACCAGCATCACCCAGCTAAGCTGCTCCCAGATTCCTGGCCCTCAGAAACCACGTGAGATAATATATGTTTGTGGTTTGAAGATGCCAAATGTTGAGGTAATTTTTTATACAACAGTAGGTATACAATACACCAACTCGCTCTCCCTAGCCCTAAGAAGGCTGTAGCATATACCCTTTATAACAAGCATTCTGGAGCCTGCCCGTAAAAGCTGTGTGACCTTGGGTAAGTAACATGACTTTTCTGTGCTCAGCTTTTCTGCACCTCATCTGTGAAATGGGGAGACTAATGCATCTACCTCAGAGAGCTGCTGCAGGACCTAAATAAGACCATGCAAGGTGTCTGGTGCACGGTCAGCACTCAGTGTTAGCTATTTTTATTAGCAAGCAAGTCGGGTCTCCTCTAGCCTCAGTTGCCTGATCTGCAAAATGGGGAGGTAGTCTGCTCTCCCAGGGCACTTGGGGGAATGAAATGAGATGCTGGCTGTGAAAGCACATAGATAATGAAAAGCAGTGCCTATCTGCTGTCACCCTCCCTGTCCGGGTCACCTGGCATCTCCAAGGGCAGCGCCCTCAGTGGGGGCATCCACGCAGTCCTTGATCCGCCAGTCCATGATGTAGCCGATGAGGGGGCAGGTGAGCAGGCACAGCAGCTGCATGGCCCCAAAGATGGAGGAGTAGAACCCAACTGGGCAGGATGGGAAGGGAAGTGGGGTCAGAGCTGGCCCAAGGGTGTCAGCAGCCCAGTGGACACTGCCGCCCACTTCCAAAGGAGGACAGGGTGTGCCAAGGTAGCCTTCCTCTGCCCCCAGATTCTTAGATCCCCAAAATGCCCAGGGTGGCAAGAGTGGGTCCAAGTAGAGGGTTCCTGTCCCCTGCGGAGCGGGCCAGGACCCCAGCCTTTGGCCCTGTACCTGTCTCTTCTGCCCTCTGTCTCAGGTCCTCCGTCACTGTGGGGGCAGGGGAAGAAGCCAGGGTGAGAGGAGCTCAGCCAGGTGGCCCCCTGTACCCCCACAGCCTCCCGGGGGCTCAGCCGTGCCTCACCGTGCTCCTGGCCACCGGTCACCAGGAACTCCAGCATCTTGTTCATGGCGGCCATGTAGAAAATGATCCGCAGCTGGGTCACGCCCATGGTCAGGAGGCTCCACAGGAAAACAGAGGAGCAGAGGCTCTTGCGGAGGGGCAAGGACCCTGGGGAGACAGCAGGGGTGCCCCTGAACCCCTGGCCCTTCCCTTTCCCTCTGCTTCAACCAGCTCCGACAGCGCTGTTGGAGAGGGACATCTTCCCTCGGGGCTGGTTTCTTCGTTCGTAAATGTTCTTGCCCAGCTCCGAGACTATCTCAACTGAACATTTTCCGGTGACCTCTGAGTGGATACCCTTTGTCAAGTGTGGCAAGATCTCCAGCTACTGTTTATTTCACGTTTGCTATGTGCTGCATGTCTGACATGTATTATCCCATTTAACTGAACCTCACAATGACCCTATTTTACAGATGAGGAAACTGCACCTCACACTGCTGTTGCCTCAGGCAAATGTCCTTATCCAGCTGTGGGATAACCACCCCTTACAAGCAGTTTACAAGGAGCTTCTGCATCTGTGGCTTCCTTCATTCCTCATAACTAACTTGCCCTTGAGATGGGTGCTATTAGCATCGTTCAAGAGATGAGGAAAGAGAGAGCACTGTTAAGTGACCTACCCAAGTCACATGGCCTGTAAACGGGAAGCCAGAACTCCAACCCCCCTCTCCTGGCTCCAGGGCCCATTCCAGGGCTCCTTCCACTAAGGCAGGGACCTGGCAGACCAGGGGACTCGGGCATCTTGGGAGTGCCAAGCAGCCAGCTGGCTCTGGAGGGAGCAAGGAGGAGGGTGCAGTTCCTCCCGTGGCCAGCAGGGGGCCCCAGCCAGCCAGGCGTTGGAGGAGCCCCTGGCTGGAGACTGGGCAGCCTGGCTCAGAGGTTGCAGGGGGGCCTGAGGGGCTCTGAGCTTCGCCTTCCCTGCCTGTAAACGGGAAGGAGCACACCACCACCATCCTGAAGGGGTGTTGTGAGGACTGAGGAGGGGTGCCCCAGCATCAGCCCTCCCGGTCCCTCAAGGCTGGCACTTCGATCAGACACTCACTCTCGGGAGGTTTTTCCGCTTTGCCACGCACGTCCGGGGACGAGATGAAGACTTCGGCCCCCTCCTCCAGGCTGGGGGCCTTCTGGCTCAGCCGCTGGCCCACGGCAGTCACATGGGTGTAGAAGAGGTCCCCTGTCACCTTGTGGTCAAGGGCCAGCCCACTGAGCTTGATCTTCTTCCTGCCAGCAGCCAGGCCAGAACGTGTGGGAACCAGCCAACGTGGGGACCACCCTCAACAGCCTGCCTCTAGGCGGCCGTCCCAGCCTGTCCCAGGCCCCCCGTTACCAGCACCCACACGCCCCATCAGCCCCCTACGCAGGGCCTGTGTCTTTATCTGCGTCTCTGAGCCTGGCCTGGGGAGGCTCCGGGCAGGTGCCCAGAGGGGAAGGGCAGATGCATTGTTTTCACTGGGACCATTCCCACGGAGGGGGCAGCAGAAAGAACCCAGGCTCTGGAGTCAGACGGTGGGTTCCAGCCCCAGATTCTGCCCCCCCTTTCAATGGTATGACCCTGAGCCTTTGTTTTCCCCACCTGCAAAATGGGGTAAACAACAGAATCCACATGTCATGGAGCTGTTTAAGAACAGCATGACAGCTAAGCCTGGTGCCTGGCATACAGTTGGCACTCAATAAACGTCAGCTCTTTGGCTGTCCCCTTTAGGTGCTTGGCTGTGCAGCATCACCACCCCTCCCGTCCTCACGCTGACAGCTAAACTGATTTGGGGTTGGGAAAGGCTGGCATTCATCCTGACCCACAAAGGATGGGGTGCTTGATTCCTTTGCAAACCCCCCACCCCAAGTCCACGTGGCATGTGGTGCTGTTGCTGAGGTCCCTCCTACTGTGACCCCCTCCTCCAAAACCCTAAGAGGATGCTAGCAATAAATATAGCACATTTTGACCAACTATTGTGTGCCAGGTTGATTACTTAAAAACATCTGTGGGTGAGGATAGGGAGAAAGCAGCGCTTGGAGAGCTCAGGTGAGCTGCCAAGCTGAGCTGCAAAACCAAGTGCTCTCCGACTCCAAAACTGATTCCATCCACCATACCCCCACAGCCTCCTGGGCTCCCCCTCTGCAGCTGGGAGAGCCCCCTCCTCACCCCTGCTCCCCCCACCCCACCCAGCCACTCACGCATAATTGACTTCCTCAGGGGCAGGAAAGGCCTCCTTGGGCCAGTTGAGGGCACAGTTCAGAAAGATGAGGCAGGCCAGGCCAGACCAGGTGAACATGATGACCACAAAGGCCACGCCGGCATCGTAGATCAGCTGTGGGAAGAGGGAGCAGGCCTATGGGAGCGGGAGGCACCAGGGCCCTGAACCCTTCCTCTTCCTGCCTGGGGTAGAACCCAGGCCTCAGAGGCCCCACCCCGGAGAAGGATACTTCTCCTCCATCCTTTGCACCCAGTGCAAATGAGGAGACAAGGGCAGAAGTTAGTGCCCGACCTAGAAGACCGACCTCCCCTCTTCCTTTTTCACCCAAGCCCCCCTAAGGAGGTGTGAATACAAAGCACTGAAGTTGCTGGCTCCAGGTTCGAAAGGTTTTTGAAATCTCAATTATCTGTAAAGGGTGCACAAGTTCTGCCCGTGACTGCTTAAACACCCATGTTTGTTTTCAAGCCAACAGTATCATTTCATGTTATGCACAAAAAAGAAAAGTTAATGCTCAGGTTAGCCAGGCATCACCACATCATCCTGCCCTTCCTGGCACTCCTGGGGGAGAGGCAAACCCAGTCGGAGGCTTTAGCTCACCTTTCACAGGTGCAGCAGCTGAGGGATGGGGAGACGGAGGCTGCAGATGCTTTGCCCAAGGCCTCCTAACCTCAGAACTAAACTCTGCATTGGTTCGGATTTCCTGCCAATGCACCAGCCTTTCTGCTGGAGGCAGCCACAGAGAATGCCATCCTTCCTCCTGTCCACCCTGACACTTTCGGCTCTGATGGCATCTGCCCTCGCCTCAGCTCCTGCTCAGAGCTCCCTGTCAACCTTGGCCCTCAGCGTGGTCTATAGGTTCTTTCCTCCCTGAAGGGCAGGGCAGAGCTTCCAAGGACCACACCCTCCGAATCTGGGGAGTAAGATCTAGCTCCTCAAACGCCATTCCCTTCGGTGAAGAGAAGGGAGAACCATCCATCCCCCAAGCCTGCTGCTATCCGGACAAGTGAAGGCCACCCCTGCCCATGCACACTCTCATACTCCTTTGTGGACTCTGAACAAGTGTGCCCTAAACTAACAAATTACCTGCCCAAAATCATGGAGCCTGAGCGGCACGCCACATCCAGCTGAAAGGGTGCTTTGATACCATTTGACAGAGGAATAAACAGAGGTCCCCAGCTTGCAGGAAGCTAGAACTCTGGCCTCCTGGCTCTTGGCCCACCAGGCTGATTTGTCAGGATTGAACCTGGCACGGGCTGGCTTTGTGACCTTGGCCCCAAGTAGCTCAGCCTCTCCGGGAAGTGTGGAAGGAGATGTGTGTGGCCAGAAAGGTTGGTTGAGCCAGAGAGCCAGGGACTTTGAAAGCCTGTGAAGGGGTTGGACTTGATTCTGTAGGCGAAGCAGAATCACTGAAGGTTTTTCAACAGGTACGTGGGCCAGTCCTCCATCTTAGAAAGTACATTCTGGAAGCCATGTGAATGACGAATTAGAGAAAAAAAGATCAGAGGCAGGGAGACCAGCTGAGAAAGCCTGCACTGGAGAGAGAAGATGAAGGCCTAGGCTAGGACAAAGGTAAAGGAAAGGAGACAGTTTGCAGAGTCAAACCCAGCAGTCAGCAGCAGCATAGGAGCACTTTCCCAAGAAAAGACTCAGTGCTTTTTTATGCAATGGTGGGACTTGGCCTCTGACTGGTAGAACTGGGTCACCAGACATACCAGCCACCACTCCCCCAGCCCCACCCAGCTCTTGTGTCAAGGCAAAAAGAAAATCTGGGTGATCCCACTGTCCCCCACCCCAAGCAGCTCCGTACCTTGATTCCAGGGAATGTGATGGCCGAAGAGGCGTAGGAGCCGATCATAAGGGCCATAAAAGTTGAGCGCAGGTTCCCAAACATATTGGGCAGCTGGGGGAGGAGAGCAGCACCATGAGTGGGGAGGCCTGGGCACCCTAGGGGTCCCCTTTCCCAGCACCACCCGAAAAAGCACAGAAGCATCCAGCCTGGCATGCCTCAAAGTGAGCTCCTAGAGCACCAGGCGTCGCAAGGGAAAAGAAAAGTTCTGAAGCCAAATAAATGTTCAAAACTGTACTCCAACCCTCCCTTGCAGATTCACGGGTAGCATCTAAAAGGCTCCCAGAAGTGCTCTCACAAAAAACAAAACAAAACAAAAAACATCAATATTGTTTAACCCCAGGGTTTTCCAAGTCCCAAGTTTGTTGTTTCTGGAGCCCCTTAATTGGATGGATACCTCTGAATAACCCATGAAACAGGTGTTCAAGAAACAGTGATCTAGTCCAACTTGATTTTACAGATGAGAAAACTGAGGCTAAGAGAGGGAAAACATGTACTCAAGGTCACAGAGTAAGTTAATGACTTTCTCCCATTTCTGGCCACCCCAGCCCCCGAGGCAGTGACCAGGGCTGACCCTGAAACAGGGTGATGCTCCGTAACCCTTCCAGGAACTCCAAAGACACCCAACCCACATTTTGGCTAAGCTAGGGCAAGTCAAACGAATGGCCAGGGAGGTGGGGGGTGGGACTCTGGGAGGGGACAGGCCAGGTCTTCAGGGGAGGTGGCTCTGACGTGCAGACCAGCGGAGACCTCCCACCAGTAGAGAATTAATTGAGCATATGTTCCACTCTGCTGGCCTGAGCCAGGCCCTCGGGGAGGAGACGGGAAAGTCATGATGCCCTTTCTGTAACACCCTCTCCGGCCCCACCATCTAACCCAAGTCACCAGATCCTCTTGTTGGGAAGGAACTGAGACACCATCCGAAATCCAAACCTCCAGAAGGAAAACTGAGGCCCAGCAGGGGGGCCTCAGGCATTTGTCCTTTATGCACAAGGCCTGGGCTTTTCAAAGAAATATCTGGGCCAACACAGAGAATTAGGAGCTGCCTCCACCCGGACTCCAAGTGACTTAGAAAAGGGAGTGGGCCACAGGCTGGCCGCACTCCCGCAGAGCCTTCCCTGGCACCCTGTGTCTGCAAGGCAAACTGCCAAGGGCACCAGAAGAGCGCCAGGGCCAGGGCCCCGGAAGGAGGCCGAGTCCCCGGGGAAAAGCGCCACGGGCGCTGTCGCCACTCGGCACGGGGATGGGGGGGCAGTCCGGTCCCGCCGGCCCCGGGCTGATCAGAGCTGGGAGCCCCTGGACGGGGCCAGCAGCACGCCGGGGCCCAGGCCGTGACTTCGCGAGGGAACACAGAGGCCCGGGGGGCGGGCCCTGCCATTGGCTGGAGATTGGGGGGTGGGGGGAGGAGAGGCGGGCTGGCCGCGGGCTGTGGGTCCCTCCGCCGTCCCGGCAGGGTCCGAGGTCGCGCCCAGATCCGGGAAAGGAAGGGATTTCAGGGCCCCGAGTCAAGTTGCGTAGCAAGAAGAGGCTGCGGAGGGGGGCGGGGAGGAAGGGATCCGCTTCCTCGAGTTGTGAAATGTCCCCAGCTGGAATTAAAGGCGGCCGCTGGGGTGAGGTGAAATTCAGCCAAAAACACCCAGTTTGACGGTCAGGCAACCCTCGTCGCAGATAAACAGCCCGAGGACGTTCCGGCCAGGAGCCAGGAGCACACGCGCGCGCACACACGCACACACACACATTCATAAGCCCCTTAACCCTTAGACTCACACCCTCACATACATAAACACACAGCTCACACACAGATGTCATAGGTCAAGCCACATGAAAGTGCCTTTTTTTGTAGGTCAAATGCGTTTAAGGGTCGGCAGTTTCGTAAGGTCCGACCTCCCACCCTCACACTATCTCAAATCACATTTACCCACGTGTGCCCTTTCACGCTGACAGCATCACAGTACGTTATGGCATGATGTGGCAAACATGCAGACACTGTCTTAAGCTGCCCCTTCCCCATGCCGCTCACATGACCCACTTTTATTTTCTTCCCAGCATTTAGGACTACTGACATAATTCATTAGTCAACTGCTCTATTGGACTTGCCTGTTCCCCCAGCCCCAGGATGTAAGTGCTTGTTTGTGCCGTAACCCAGTGCCTACAACAGGGCTCAGTAGGTTTCCATGGGCTCAGGCTCGGTGCACACCCACTCCCCGGCACACACAGTAGCATCCACAGCTCCCACTCACCCTTAGATGCCATCGGCACGATTTCACACTCGCACACTTGATCTTGGCCCCCCTGGCCCCTCCCCCACTCTCACCCTCAGTGGCCCTCCGCCCACCTGGCTCCCGGGTGCCCTGCTCTGCCAGACCGGAAATGTCATACTCACAGTGAGTGACGTGAATGTTAGGCAGATGCCACCAAAGCCGTTCAGGCTCAGCGCCAGGAATATCAACGGAGACAGAACTGGGAAGGGGGACAGGGGCAGGTGAGGGCAGGTGGGAGGCCAAAGGAAGGAACCGGGGTAAACATCCCCCTTCACGCCACCCATCCTTTTACTGCAGGGGCACAAGAGGCCAGACATCTCACCTTTGGTGTCCCAAGAGGCGAGGGCCATGAGGGTACAGGATGCAGCAAAGCAGGCGCTGTAGGGACATGGTGGGGGGGCTGACTGTTGAATACTCTGAGCTTCCCCTCCCCCTGCAGCAACCATCCCTCCCCCGCAGCCCAGCCACCTCACCTGCCCACCAGCCGCAAAGGCCGGGGACCGAAGCGGTCCATGAGGATCCCCAGCGGCAGGGTGGTGGCACTGAGCACGAAGGAGCCGATTGTGAAGCCCAGGTTGAGCATCTCTTCCTGCCTGTCACTGCTCAGCCAATGGGGCTGCTCATCCTGGGTGGTGTTGGTGATGTTTTCAGCTGAGGAGGGCGAAGGGAGGACACTCAGCAGGTGACAGCAGGAGCAGCTGGGCATAGGGGAGAGCGGCCTGGGGTCAGGGGACCTGCATTCAAACGCCAGGCCTTGGATTAATGAAAGCTGGGTGACTCGGGGAGGGCTTGGAGTCAGGCCTACTCTAGTGGGGGAGAGGGGTTCCATAAAAGGCGGCAGTTATTACCTGACCCTGGGAAAGTCACTCACCCAATCTGCAACTTTGACTAGCTCAAAGGTAAATAACCAAGTTGTAACATTCACTCAACACCATTAGGAAGCACCTGAATCTGAGGGCAAAGTCATGAGTAGTGCTCTAATTTGTTCAACAAGAACTCACTTGGAGGAAGCTTCCCTGATAAATGACATTCTGATAATAATACTAGCTAATATGATTTGAGTCATTGTATTAACTGACAACAGCCCCACGAGGCAGCTAATAAAGTATCCCCATTCTCCAGATGAGGAAACTGATGCACCAAATGATTAGGATCACGGCATTGCCTTCCAGTACACTTCAGAAGTTCAAGGGGATGATTTATCCTTCAGGTAAACTGCCACCTTGGGATTGTGTCAAGTTAACAGGAAACACAAGTGGTGGGGGAAGGAGAATGATTTCGATTTACTGGATGCTCAGTGAGATGGTAGCTGCTCCTTCCCTACCCCCCACCTAATTTGTTGTTAGACAGCATCACCAAGAGCAAACTCAGGCTGCACCTGGGAGGCAGACAGACAAGAGTCTGAGTTCTCACCACCATCCTTACCAGCTGTGCAACAACCTTGGACAGATAAATTCCTCTCCTTGAGCCCCAGGCTCTTTGTCTATCAAAGGTAGCAGTGAATGCCAAAAGCACAGGCTTCTTAGGGGATTCAATGGGAGGTGAGCAAAGAGTTTTGCACAGGGCCTGGCCCAGAGGAAGTGCTCCTGAAATAGCTGACAAAGGAATAAATGATGGCCCTCCTGGAGGGTAATGACGGGGTGAGCTCCTTAGTCTTGGAGACAGAAGGCTCTCAGCAAAAAAGGAAACAAATGGGGACTGATTTCAAGAGAGGATGGTACTATGAAGAGAACAAAACGGGTAAGTGGTAGTGCCTGGATGCTCGGGGCTCTGTGCTCTAAGGCTGAAATGATGACAGTGATCCCTGACTTCAAATATCCGAAGGGCATGAGGCAGCAGAAGGGTGAACCAAGCTGTGTACTAACCAATTAGTAAGCCTACAAAATTTCAGACAACAGATAGGCATTGTTATTATGTTCTGGACTCAGCTATGCCATTATTTGCTGTGTGACCTGAGGCAATTCATTAACTGTTTCTGGATCTCCAGTTCCATGTCTGTAAAATGGAGTGGACAATCCTCGTCCTGCTTGCTGCAGAACAGATATGTCTAACATAAGTTAGAATACAGGGGAGAACTGTTGGATGATGGGTGCCAGCAAACCCTGGAAAGCATGGCCTTGGGCAGTGGGGAGTTCCCCTTTGGTGCCAGCTGCTGAGTTGGGGAGCTGGGGAGAATGCTCTAGGCACCTGAGGAAGCAGTTAGCGGTTTGGACCACACAGCCTGAGGGTTCAAGGCCAGCCCTGTAATTTAACTATCTTTATGATCCCTTGTTCTTTTCTCCCTCCCAGGTTCATCTGCATTGGTTTATACATTCCATTCACACTTTGTTCTATATGCAGTGTCCTGTGCTGGGCCCACAGGTAAAGCATAAAGAAACACAAAGGTAATTTAGACTAGAGGCTGCAAATGGGTGATCGGTGGTGGTTTCCACCTGTTTTGCTTGGCTGGCAGTGATGACTGTTAATAGTGTGGTAAATTTTCATTGGGTGCCAGTTTAAAATCAGGAGCTGACATATAAAAATCCAAATTTTGGATTTTTCATAAGATCTGGCCATTGCTGGAGCTGAGTGGGGCCACCCCCTTTCACCAGGGCTTGCCCTTTCAAGGTCACCCAGGTTCTTGCCTCTCTGACACCTGTCCTGCTTTGCCCAATCATTATTACCTTCCTGGTACCGTCAGTAGCCTCTAAATTAGACACTGTCCCTGCTCTTAAGTCAAGTGACAATTTCCCTCAAAAAACAATCCCACTAGCTCTCAATTAACCTACCTTGTGCAAGGCTTTTCCATATAGGATCTCGTTTAATTCTCACACCCCTAAACACAGTGAGTATAACGAACCCCATTTCATAGATGACAAGGCTCCAAGAAGCAAAGGCAACTCAGTCACACAGCTTCTTACAAGCAGGCTCAGAAGCAAACACAAGATAATCTCCAGAACTCACACTTTTCCCATTGCACCACAGGGCCTCTCTGCTCTGAACAGGGCAGCTTTAGTAAGCTTCCCAAGTATACCCTGGTGCTGGCAAGGAAGTGAGAATTCCAGCCCAGGGGACTGCTAATGACTCAAGGTCAATGAATACATTAGTTTCTTTGGTTTATTGATCAGCCTCCTGTGAGTGCACCTAATGTGAGCTAGTTCCTGAGGCTGGAAAATTCTGGAGCAGTTAGACAAAGGCAAACTTCCAAATCAACCAAGAGGGGAGCCAGCCCAAGATGCAACTGCCTCTGAGACCTCTACCCATGAAATCCAATGTCTGCACTTTTACAAATGAATAAAGTGAGGTGTGGGGTATGGAGGGAGGACTTATGCAGTAAGGGAGTGATAGAGTTGGGCTGAGAAGCCGGGGAATCAGGGTTTCCCAGAATGTGGTAAATATAACATGTCGGGCACTCAAGCTGTTGGATATCGTTGACATCTACACTCTTCCTGCAAGGTCTAGCAGAGGGTTCTGGAGCCTGATCTGGCATTGAATTCTCACTCTGCCCCTTATTTATTAGCTGTGTGACCCTGGGCAAGTTGATCAGCATCTCTGAGCTTCAGTTTATGCTTCTGTAAAATGGAGTCAGTAATAACAGCACGTCACGGATTTATTGCGAGGACTAAAGTTACAACCAGCAAATACAAATGTTTAATAAACCTTAGGTATTGTTTTATTATCTTGACTCT
The DNA here is from genome assembly GCA_004027775.1 of Bradypus variegatus. Taxonomy (NCBI): domain Eukaryota; kingdom Metazoa; phylum Chordata; class Mammalia; order Pilosa; family Bradypodidae; genus Bradypus; species Bradypus variegatus. The sequence goes on along the minus strand of PVKY010003335.1, from coordinate 10,465 downwards.
TGTGCTGTGTACATGGTAGTAGGTATTAAATTGAATTGTCCCTACCTAAATTCTGAGCAACAGAGCCCCCTTTAGTTGTGACATCCCCTAGGGGTGGGTCAACCTCCCACCCCAGAGTATACCCGCAAGAAAGAGAGCAGAAAGCACTGAGAAGACAGAAGGTATGGTATGGCTAGGGAACCCCAAAACTTCAATAATGAGCCCCCACATTTGTCAAGTCCTTTAAATATTTTTTAAATGACCTCATTTGATCCTGACATTACAGCTCTGCAGCAAGCAGGATGAGGATTGTCCACTTCATTTTATGGACATGGAACTGGAGATCCAGAGACAGTTAGTGAATTGCCTAAGATCACACAGCAAATAATGGCACAGCTGAGAGCAGAACCTAATAACACTGCCTATCTGTAGTCTGAAATTTTGTAGTCTTGCTCTCTTCATTTCACAACCCATGAGATAGGGACTATTGATCCCACTCGGCAGATGAGGTAACTGAGATATTGAGAAAGGTAAGTAAGTAGCTGACTCAAATCAACCAACAAGCACAAAGCCATGTCACCTGGCTCTTTGCACACACTATGTGGACCCAAATTCCTGGTCTGATTCTGTTTTCTTGCATCGACCAGAGAGGGCAGTTGAGACCCAGAATGAAGGGGACTTTAAGAAGTGGAAAGTAGAAGCTTTTGATCAGGCAGCGCGGCTGAGGCAGAACAGGGAAGAGCATCGTCTGTCAGCCTGCAGTCTTGGGATGCAGTCTCATGGATGGGAGGGAGGTGGAGGAAGAGAAGCGTGACGTACCCTGCTTTCCAGGAATGGACAAACAGGTTCTGAGGAATGCAGGGGGTTCAATTTCGTCACCTCTAGGGACCTCAAACAGCCACATTTAGACTCATACGACACCCACTTCTGGGCAAGTCAAAACACCAGGTAGAGACCATCTAAAAACTCAAAATGGACCAAAGATCTAAATGTAAAAGCTAAAACCATAAAACTCTTAGAAGAAAACATAGGCATAAATCTTTGTGACCTTGGATTAGGCAATGGTTTCTTAGATATGACCCCAAAAGCACAAGTGACCAAAAAAAAAAAAAAAAGAGATGAATTGGACTTCTTCAAAATTAAGAACTTTTGTGATTCAAAGGACACCATAAAAAAAAGTGAAAATGATAACCTAGAGAATGGGAGAAAAATTGCACAAATCATATATCTGATAAGGGACTGTGACTCTAGAATATACAAGACATCTTACGACTCAATATTCAAAAGACAAATAATCCAATTTTTAAATGGGCAAAGAATCTGAATAGATATTTCTCCAAAGAAGACATGTAAATGCCCAAAAAGCACATGAAAAGATGCTCGACATCATTAGCCATGAAGGAAATACAAATCGAAATCACCCTGAGATACCACTACACACCCACTAGAGTGACTGTAATAAAAAATAAAGACAATCCTTGATGGCTGGCAAGGATGTGGAAAAATGGAACCCACATATATCACTGGCATATATCACTTTGGAAAACTGGCAGTTCCTCAAAATGCCAAACATGGAGTTACCGTCACAACCCAGCAATTCCACTCCTAGATATATACCCAAGAGAAATGAAAATATGTCCACACAAAAACTTGTACATGAATATTCATAGCAGCTTTTTTTTAAAATAGCAAAAAAAAAAAAAAGTAGAAACAATCCAGATGTCTCTCAACTGATGAATGGATAAATAAAATGTGGCATATCTGTACAATGGGCTATTATTCAGCAAAAAAAGAAATAAAGCACTGATAAATGCTATAATGTGATGGACCTTGAAGACATTCAGCAAAGTGAAAGAGGCCAGTCACAAAAGGTCACATTAGTATGATTCCACTTACATAAAGTATCCCAAATAGGCAAATCTATAGAGATAGAAAGTAGATTAGTGGTTGCCTAGTGCCCAGGCATCAAAGACAGGTGGTGGTAAGTGCCTGCTAATGAGCAGAGGGCTTTTTAGGGGGTAAAGAAAATGTTCTAAAATTTATTGTGGTAATAGTTGCACAACACTTAATGTACTAAAAACCTTAAATGGGTGAACTGTATGGTACGTAAATAATATCTTAACACAGTATATATATGCGTGTGTATGTGTGTGTACACATATATTTGTACATAAAAGCACAGGTGGGATGCAGGATAAGACCCCCAAGATGAATGAGCCTTCCTGGCGATGTGGGTGGGATATGGATTCTGGGAATGAGCCTGACCCTGGCACCAAGGGATTGAGAATGCTTTTTGACCAAAAAGGGGGAAAGAAAGGCAACAAAATAAGGGTTCAGTAGCTAAGAGAATTCAAATAGAGTCAGGAGGTTGTCCTGGAGGTTATTCCTATGCAAGCTTCACCTAGAAATGCCAAATAACCACAATATGATAGGCCCAAGTCAACAATAGTCCTGTAAACCTTGAAGAATGCCCAGATCCCTATCCAAGACTCTATAAACTATGTTTATTCATCAGAAACTTGGATCCTTCAGAGTGCTCCTAGGCCAGCTAAGTCCCAAAATCCAGAGGCAAAAGCCTCTTCAAGAACATCAACTACATGTGTCCCCTTTGCTCATAAAGTTGACGCCCCTTTCCAACATGAACAGGTTAGAGTGGTCCCTGCCTAGACCCTGAAGATGGAGAAAGTGATTGAATTAGAGGAAGGAGTAGCAACAGACCAGATGGAATTTAACAAAGGATTATGAACAGTGAATCTTTATATAATTTTCTCTTTTTTTAGTTGCTAGGCTATTAGAATAATTACAAGGAAAGAACTGAAATGGTGGAACTGTAAACCATAGCGTTTTTTGAAATCTGTTCTATAGCTACTTGTTAAATGCTAATTTGGAAGCTATACCTTTTTGTATATATGTTGTATTTCACAATAAGGAAATAACTGAAACTGTGGTACCAGAACTCATAATAACTTTGGAAATTTCCTATGTATCTACTTGTTAAATCATACTTTGAAAGATATTACCTTTTTGCATATATATTTCATAATAAGGAAATAACTGAAACTGGAATTGTAACCTATATCATTCTTTGAAATTTGCTAACTACTTGTTAAATTGCACTTGGAAAGTTGTCACTTTTTTGTATATGTCATATTCTACGATTAAAAATGGGTAAAAGAAACAAAAAAACACAGGTGGACAGATGGACCCTGAATTGGGAGACAGGGTACTTTTGGGGGTGATGGAAATGTTCTAAATCCTTATTGCGTGGGTGGTTACTGGGGTGAATAAATTTGTTGAACTTCACCAAAATGTATGTAAATTCATCCTCAAAAAGTTGATTTAAAAAGCAAACACCACAGTAGCATGTTGTGAGAACAGTGCTTAATGGTACATGAATGAGGCGGAGAGGGGAAGCTCAGAGTCATGAATGTCACCAGAACGAAAGTTGGAGGTCAAAGGAATGTATAAAACTGAATCCTACGGTGGGTAATTTCCATGATTAACTGTACAAATATTAGAAATCTCTTCCATGAACCAGAACAAATGTATGACAATACAACTAGAAGTTAATAATGGAGGGGCATATAGGGAAAATATATATGCAAACTATATACTACAGTTAGTAGTATTTCAACGTTCTTTCATAAACAGTAACAAATGTACTATACCAACACTACAAGTCAACAATGGAGGGGGGTTGGTTAGGGAGATGGGAGGATTTGAGTTTCCTTTTCTTTCTTTTTTTTTTCCTCATTTCTTTGTCTTTATTTCTTATCTGGAGTAATAAAAAGGTTCTAAAAATTGAACAAAAATTAAGTGTGGTGATGGATGCACAGCTGCATGAATGTACCAGGAGCAACTGATTGCACACTTCGGATCTTTGGATAATTGTATGGTATGTGAGCAATCTCAATAAAAATGAATATTTAAAAAAAAAGTGAACACCAGGTGGAGAGGGCAGGAAGAAACCAAGGCCACTGGGGGACAAAAGACAGGGTCTCTCCAGTCTTCAAGATAAACAACTCCAGAGCCCCTGGGCTCCTCACTTCCTCTTGCCCACTTGGTCCTCTCAGCCACCCGGAGTGCCTATCTGTTCCACCCCAGACCTGCTCCTCCTAAACCAACCTGCCTCCCAAGGCCAGCTGCCAACTCTAATCTCCACCCTGCCAAGCACCCGTCACCCTGTAATTAGGGCTGGGAGATATGGGCAAGTTGCCATCCCTCTGTGCCACCTGCTGCTGCCTTATAATATACCTGGCAGGGGGTGAGGCCGCCCCCAGGGTGGAGTGGGTCCTGCTCCATCCCCCACGGCACTGGACTTCTTCCATGGCCAAGAGGGGTGCCATGCCCACGGGGAGTTGAGTTGAGGAGCCAGGAGACTAACACTAGCACTGTTGACTCTCAAACTCCCCATCCCCCATGGAAAAGATATTGTTATTATTATATTATTTCCATTTTTGCAGACAAGGAAACTGAAAGTCAATGTTTAAGGAAAGTGCCGTCACTCAGCTGGTAAAAGTGGTGGAAGCTGGGATTCCATAGCTTATTCTACAACCTGGAGGTCCGGGGAATAGGGAGGGAGGGGAAGGGCCAGACTCCACATCCATCCAGCTCCTTAGGCTGAGCTTGTCAGCACAGCTCTCCCCTTCCCAGAAAAGGAAGATACCCATCAGAACACAGGAGCCTCCAGTTCCGGACACCAGGAGTGGCAACTCCCTGCCCCCAGGAGTCTTAGAATTTCCACTCCCTCTTTTGAAGAGCTGGGAGTTTATAGGTCCAGAAAAGGGAAGAGAGCAGTACCTTTACATTCAAACTCCACTTTGCGTGCCTTCACAATAGCCTTATTAAGAAATTCCTCACCATGCCTTTTATAGAGCACTTCCCCCTCTAGGAGTCTCCATCCTGCACCAGCAGGTGACTTGGGACTGCCCACCCACCCCAGATCTCAGATGCCAAGCACAGTGCCTGGCATTCAATGACGACAGGACTAGTTGAACGAGATAGAATGGGCAGAATGCCACCCATTACCCCGATGGAGTTTGAAAAAGTCAAGAAGTGAGGCCAGTGCTCCATCCAGAACAGCCCTGTTTTCTGTCCACTCGGCCACCTGTCCTTTTCCGGCTTGCGCGCCTTCCCCCTCTGCCGCCCGCCCGTCCGGCCCTTTTTTGGGCATACCTGAGCGCAGGCTGGCATAGAAGCCCTCCTCCTTGAGCATGATGAGGAGGGAGCCCCAACCCAGAAGCACGGCAGAGAAGAAGAGGTTCTCCAGCACAGCGGTGCAGGCCATCCACCAGCGCCGCCGGTACGCCTGCTGCAGCGTGGGGCCCATCCTGGCCGCGAGCCTGCAGAAGAGGGCGCTGAGCCAAGGGCCCCCCAGCAGCCGCTGGGAAGGGTCCTGCAGCATAGTGGCGCCTGAGACCCCTCGGGCTGGCCCACGAAGGGGCCTTCATGGAGGCCCCATAGAGCTCCGGGCTCCCCAGCGGGTGCCGCCGGGCTGATTCCGGGCGCAGAGGCCCTGCCAGGGGCGCACGCGGCGCTGGGTTCCCGCCGGGCCACTATCGAAGACAACGAAGGTCCTGTCTGCTCGCAGCCGCCTCCTGGCGAGCTGCCAGGCTCTCCCACCCAGGCCAGGGAGCTCAGAGCCGAGCTCCCAGGGACCAGAGCCGCACTTTCCCAGGTCCCCAAAGGTGAGCAGAGCAGGGGGCAAAGCGCGCTCGGAGGCTACAGCTGGCCCGCGTCCGGTCTCCCGCGCCAGGAAGGACCCCCAGAAACGGGGAGGAGAAAGAAGGGGAAGTCAGAGACTAGTCTAAGATACCCCCCCCTTCCCGTTGCCCTCCTAAGACCACTCCTCCCTCTGGAGTCTGGCAAGAGCAAATCCTCCCCCATCCCTCACCAGGCGACCCATGTCCCTAGAGTTTCTCGGGCCAAGCCAACAGCTGCCACGTGGAAAGAGACCCAGGGCGGGCCCTCCTCCCCCGCCTCCCCTCACTCACTCCGCAGGGCGCGGGGCACCTCGCCACGCGGCTCAGCGCCCGCCCGCCCCCTCCGACCCGGGGAGGGGGCTCGGGCTCCTGCAGGAAGTCCAGCGGCTGCTGACTTTATAAGGGCAGTGGCGGCGGATGGGCTGGCGGGCGGGAGGACGGGCTGGCGGGTGTGTTTACCAGAGGGAGGGAAAGAGCCCGGGCTCCCCACCCCCCGCGGCCGCTACCAGGGGAGGGGTTGGGACGCGAGCGGCACGGGGCGGGGAGGGGAAGGGAAGAGAGGGGACCAGTGCAGGCGGGGAGCAGCGGGGGGGTTGAGATCTAAGGAGGCGGGGAGGAGAGAGGCAGGGAAGGACAAGTAAGCGAGACCAAGAAGGAGGGGAAAAAAACATAAGTCACTTCCTTCGGGGAGACTTAGTGACCCCATCTGTGAAATGGGGCTCTGGATTCCGGCGCTCCCCGAGGTCCGTTCCAACTCTGACAATAGTGTCGCACTACGAAGAGGAAGTGAAGAAAGAGGGGCGCGAGAGGAAGAGGAGCCTCGGAACCACCACGGTAAAGGGGCGCGAGCGGCGCGCTAACGGGGGTGGCGCGCTTGGAGAAACTGGACCACGTGCCGCGGGGCCCACGCGCTCAGGTAACGGGCTTTTCTTGAGGAGCCTGCGAGTGTCAGTAGGACCCCGCCCAGTGGCTCTCAGAGGACGCGCAGCCGGGGACCCCTTACCCCCACCCGCAGCTAACCTCCGGTCCGGGGCAAACGCTCCTGCAGCCGCCGCCGGAGCCTCGGGGAGCGCAGTGTCTTCGCCGCGCGTCCGCGCTCTGCGTGTGGGGAGTCCGGCCGGCCCAGCCCTGAACCGCACCCGCGCTCGGGGCTTCCCCGCGTTCTGTGTCCGAGCGGCCTCGGAGCTTCAGTGGGACCAGCCGTTGTTCTCACCTCCTCTGCTCCCTTAGAAGTCGGGGAGCTGGGAACCTGTCCGGCGCTACTGATCCGCGAAGCCGAGCATGAACGAAGTGGATCCACGGCGTTGATACTTGTATTTACACCCGTCCAGGGCTGCGCCCCGAGGTGGGGGCGGGGGCTCCCTTCCCTTCCCCTCCTCCTAGGTCGAGTTTCAAGCGCACGTGACTCGCCCGTTGGTCCCCAGATATTCGCTCCCAGCAAACGCCCCAGCGCCTAAAATTTTCACCTTCGCCTTCCCCTTCCCCCTGTGTCTCACCCCCACCCCCGCCCTAGCTACCCTTGGTCAAAACAAAGAAAGACTCCGTTGGGGCAGACTGTCCGAGATGCCAGGCAGGCTTGGGTGGAGTTTTGAACTGTGCAGTTGGCAGTAATGTTTTCCGAGAGGCAGAATGACACGAGCTTCTTTGGAGGTAGTTAAATCGAGGACGGACAGAATCCCAACTTTGAAACTGACTGGCTGGGTTACTTTGGGAAAGTTACTTAACCTCTCTGAACCTTACTTTCCTCTTCTGTGACATTATGTAACAACGGTGCCTATTTCAAAGCGGAGCCCGGGAGGAATTAGGGGTGGTGATGCAGACAAAATTCTGGGCACAGCACTTGGCACATATAAAGCATAAGAAATGTTAATTGTTTTGTTGCTGTTGCAATAATTATTTCAGAACACCTGAATCTGATCGGATGCTTCCAGACGCTAACTGATTGATCCCCAGAAAAACTGTCAACCTCCATGAGCCTCCAGTTTCCTCAGCTGTAAAATGGAGAAGTGTCTACTTAAGACTGTTGTTGGTGGTGATTAATGAGATGCTGTCGGCAATGGCAAATACAATTGTGAGTTAATAGATGGTGTGGGGAGGGACACAAGTGATTTCCACAAAAGTCTGAGAATGACAGCAACTGCTCACAAAGCTCCAGGGCTTCAGAGAAGAGGGAACTTCTGAATCGCTGAACCACCTAGCCAAGACAGGAACTGACATTTGCTTAGTGGCTACTATAGACCAGAAAAAAAACATTATTGTTAAATCTTCAAAACATCATGATCTTGTTTAAACCCCACAACTTTTCACAGAGGGAGAAAACCCCAAGTCTTGAAGTTGGAACATGGTGGGTGGGGGCAGGATGCAGAGTTGGGTCTGTCTGGCTTTTAAGTCGGGCTCTTTCCATTCCTCCAGGCAGGGGCAGTGGCCTTGGTGGACAGGGCACTAGGAGCTCTCTCCGCTGTGAGGCTCTGATGGTTTCATTTCTTAAAATGTGTTATTGGTCCCCAACTTCCACAACAAGGTCAAACTCCTTAGCTCAGCACAAAGGGTTGTAGAGCAGGAGTTCTAACTTAAGAATCCCTTTGAGAACATAATAAGATGTTATGAATCCATCCCCTACAAAAAAAAATAGCCTATGTGTATGTAAACACACACACACACACACACACACACTTCTTTTATTATGCTTTATGTATTATTCAGGTTTTTTAATACTTTATCAAAAAAATTAAAAAAAAAACATTTCAAACAAAACAAAGGAATAAGAAAAACAGCCTAAAATAACTACATTGCTTCCAACATGTTCCTAACCATACCCCTAGAAAATTAACACACCATAATCACTGCTGAGCATTCCCGTATCATTAAGAGTACTCTCCATATTTTATCTGTTCTTATTAGAGTATCGTTCCCCCTTCACCAGTTGCTGTCTATCTCTAGGTCCCCTACATTCTACAATATAAAACATTTATTTTGTATTTTTCACAGCGTTCACATTAGTGGTAACATACAATAGCTCTCTTTTTGTGCCTGGCTTATTTCGCTTTCCATTATGTTATATCCTCAAGGTTCATACATGTTGTGGTATGTTTCACGACCTCCTTCCTTCTTACTGCCATGTAGTATTCCATGGATACACACATTTTTGCATTCAATTTCAGGGGTTGCATAGACTCCCTTTATGGACTCCAGGGATCCACGGACCCCTGTGGCTGGAACGCCCCCAAGCCATGTTTCCAGGCTTTCCCCTCATTGACTGTCAGCTCCACAAGGGCAGGGGCCCCATCTGTCTTTCTCACTGCTGTAACCCTGGCAACTAGAAAAGCACCTGACAACTGAGTGGCTCTCAGTAAAGCACCTGTGGAGTGAAGCGTGAGAGCAGCTGGTTTCATGCCTCCATGCCTTTGCATGGGAAAAACAGGTTCCCATCTTCATTTCTGCTGTACTCAACCTTCACAGCTCGGCTCAAGCTTCACCCCTTCCTGGAAGATGTCTCCGATCTCCGATGCAGGGAGAGCAGCCCTGCCCTCGTACGCTTCCTCTGTGGAAGCCCTCGCCCTGACCCAGAATCTTTTATCAGTTCAGTTGCCTGGCCCTCCTCATGAGATAGAAATCTCTTGAGGGCAGGAACTGCGTTGTAGTTGATTTTGTGCCTGCTACCTGTCTAGGTACCTGGCACACATCCAGTCTGTGGTAAACATTTGTTGAATAAATTAAAGGGAGTGTGAGGAAATGAAGCTGCAAAGACAGGCTGGGCTCAATTGGAACTATCTGTGCTAGGCCAGGGACTTCCAGTGTGGTGAGGGAGGTGATAGGAACTGCTGGAGTTTGTTTTCTTTGGTTTTGTTTGTTTTTAATGAAGGGGATAGCATAGGTTTAGAGAGAGCGTGGGTAGGTAGAGCAGTTAGGTCACTTTCATAGTTCAGATGGAAAAAAAGAGGATGAGAAGACATTGAGAGAAGGGAGAGATCTGAGACACATATGTGTGTTAGAATTAATAGGACTTATGAACCCCTACTCCTGCCCCCAAATGTAATCCCTTGCTAGACTGTTCCCTGGACACTACCCATAACATGAGAATAACGGTGTATTCACTTTGGGTCTCATGTGGGCTCTCGGCTAGTCTTTGCTTCATGGTTTAGTGGTCAAGGGCACTGACTCTGGAGTCAGACAACCTAAGTCTAAATAAATCCTGGCTCTGTATGTGGATCAGTTGTGCATTTTGGCCACATCACTTACCCTCCTGAGCCTTTCTCTCCTCATCTGTAAAGTGCTGGAAATAATTGTACCCAATTCATGGTCTTAGACATTGTTTATTCCATCTAACAGGCAGTTATTAAAAACCTTTGCATGGACAGGGACCCCCCTGAGGAGCCAGGGAAAATGCAGAGGTGTTGGGCTTCCTCATCTGGATTGTTGCTGATTTTCTCACAAACATTGGGACTGGTGGTTTGAGGTGCCGAGCCTTCTATCTAAGGGGACTTGCCCTTATGAAGCTTGTTACTGCAAAGGAGAGGACAAACCTGCTTATAATTGTGCCTAAGAGTCTCCCCCTGAGTGCCTTTGTTGCTCAGATGTGGCCCTCTCTCTCTCTAGCTAAGCCAACTCAGCAGGTGAACTCGCTGCCCTACCCCCTACGTGGGATCTGACTCCCAGGGGTGTAAATCTCCCTGGTAACGTGGGATATGACTCCCAGGGATGAATCTGGACCCAACACCATGGGATTGAGAACATCTTCTTGACCAAAAGGGGCATGTGAAATGAAACAAAACGAAGTTTCAGTG
>PVKY010003334.1:0-22036 GCA_004027775.1 Bradypus variegatus | reverse complement strand
TAAAATAATTCACATACCATAAAATTTACCATTTTAAAGTATACAATCCAGTGGGTTTTGTTATATTAACACAGTGTGCAGCTATCACCGCTGTATCACTGTTACCCCAAAAGGAAACCCCTATCCTTTCACAGTCACCCCCCTTTTCCCCTCCCCCAGCCCTTGGCAGCTGCTTGTCTGCTTCCAGTCGCGATGGATTCCCTCCTCTGGGTGGTTCGTAGGAGTGGAGTCAGGCAGCACATGGCATTCAAGTGTGGCCTCTCAAACTTGTCATGTGCTTTCAAGGCTCGTTATTATGTACCAGGCTTCAGTGCTTCTTTCCTTTTCATGGCTGAGTAACACTCTGTGGTAGGTTTGTGAAGTTTTTGCATGAACATGTGTTTCCAGTTCTCTTGGGTATACACCCAGGAGTAAAATTGCTGAGTCATATGGTAACTCGATGTTTAACTCTCTGAGAAATTGCCAAACTGTTTTCCAAACTGGGTGTAGCTCTTTATATTCCTACCAGTAGTGGATGACGGCATCACATTCTCATTAAAACTTATTATTTTCTCTTTATTTATTTACTTACTTACCAACTTATAACATTATTGCCATCCGAGGAGCCTGAAATGCTATCTCACTGTGGTTTTGAGTTGCATTTCTCTAATGTGCAATGATGTTGAGCATCATTTCATGTGCTTTTTGGCCATTTGTGTATCTTCCTTGAAGAAACCTGTTTTGCACATCCTTTGCCCATTTTTAAATTGGGTTGTCTTCTATTGTTAAGTTATTATAAGAATTATTTTTATATTATAGATACTAGTCCCTTACAATATACATGATTTACAAAATCTTATCCTATTCTGTGAATTTTCTTTTCACATTGTTGATGGATTCCATTGAAGCACCCCAGTTTTTAATTTTTGAGGAAGTCCAGGATATATTTTTTCTTCTGTTGCTTGTGCTTTTGGAGTTATATCTAAGAAACCATTCCTTAATTCAGAGTCCCAAAGATTTTTGCCTGTGTTTATGTTTTCTTCCCAGAGTTTTATAGTTTTAGTTCTTAATTTATCGTCTTTGATCCATTTTGAGTGAATTTTTATTTGTGGTATGAGGCGGGGGTCATACTCATTCTTTTGCATGTGGCCATCCAGTTGTCCCAGCGCCATTTGTTGCAAAGACTATTCTTTCCCCCACTGAATCAACTTGACACCCTTGTCAAAGATTCTTCCATCACTTTCAGATAATTCTCACTCACCAATTTCAAGACCTAATTCGATGGCCAACATCTCTATACTCCTCCAAACAGTGAAGCTTTGAACCTTTTTTTGCACTTGTGTGTGACTGTCTTCTAACCTAATGTAATATGTACCCATATAAAAGGGGAAGCTTCTACTAACAAGTATCTTTTATGGAATTTCCTTACATTTGAGTCTTTACAAGTATTTTTTTCATTATGCTGTTTTACTATTTATTTCATTTTGTCCCTCAGAGTTTATACGGAGACCAAATATTGGCTTCACACAAATTTAGTCAGTGCTGTGTTTGTTGCCTCAGGAGGTCTTGGACTAAAGGAAAAGACAGACATTTAAACCCTATTTCTAATTATTGTTGATGCAATGAACTCAAAGTTCCAAATGATGGATGCTCTTGTAAACAAGCTTTTTAAGATGTCCATAACAATGATTCGTAGAGATCATAACATACACCCACAAAATAAGTTTAAAAGTACAACAAAAGGGTAATGTTTAAGAAAACAGGTACTTGCGACTGGAGACCAAATTTCCAGTGTCAGCACCAAAAATTAGTTCAAAAAGTAAAAAAGTCGAAAAACTTAGAGCAAGGTAAGAGCAGTACGCTCTGCAAAAACATTGGTTGGCACAGAAGGTGGCTACAGTGGGCAAAATGAAATGCTGAAGTTAAAGAGATTGAATGAAATTATTACTATGAAAGTAGAAAGCCAGCGATGTATTTAGATTAATATATACTTTTATAAATGCTATTTTAAATCAACATATATGCAAAATAAGCAGACTAAAATATTGTAAGTAGACAGTTGAATATTCAGATTCTTAAAAGTTCAGACAATTTTCTTAAGGGCATCTTTTGTTCTTCTCACTTATATTTGGACTGGCCTCACGTGGAGGTGAATGCGGCAATTTTCTCAGGATAAGTTCCTAGTGGCATGCTTATTCCTCTCCATAGACCACGCGGGGCCTTATATTTGAATGCTTAAGAGACGTTGGCTGCTTTGTTGGATGCAAGAAATCAATTCTGTTGAAGCTGAGCTCTTAACAGCCAAGCTTGTAAATATGTCAGCTCATATACCTTGTCTTTTTTGTGTTTTAGGTAGGTGGGCTTCACAAAAAACATCAGTCCCTCTATAAATCAGCAGTTCCAGTCATGATGCTCAAAGTTACAATATGTGAGGACACTTGGTCACTGTGGATCTGCTGTGAACCCTAGAGCCTGCTCATGGGGGAAGGTGAGTTACTCTAAAGTATCCTTTGTTTGCTTGTCACTTTGTCTACGAGATTGTATATAACGTGCTTGAGAGATGAATTGAAAAATGAAATATGTACTGTGCATTTTTCTGCTTTAGCCCATGAAATACTAGCAAATCCAATCCAACAGCATATTAAAAGAATTACACACCCTGACCAAGGGATTTATCCCAGAAATGCAAGGTTGGTTCAACATCAGAAAATCAGTCAATATAATACACCACATTAACTGAATGAAGGGTGAAATAGCACGACCATCTCAACTGATGCAGAAAAGGGTTTTGACAAAATCTAACCCTGTTTCATGATAAAAACATCCAGAAAAATAGGAATCAAAGGTAACTTCTTCAACATGATAAAGGGCATATATGAAAAACCCACAGCTAGCATCATACTCAACGGTGAGAGACTGAAAGCTTCCCCCAAGATCAGGAACAAGACAAGGATGCCCACTGTCACCACTGCTCTTCAACATTATAAAGGAAGTTCTGGCCAGAGCAGTTAGGCAAGAAAAAGAAAGAAAGTGCACCCAAATCAGAAAAGAGGAAGTAAACTACCTCTATTCACAGACCACATGATCCTTCATATAGAAGATTTCAAAGACTCTGTAAATATGATCAGCAAATTCAACAAAGGTGCAGGTTACCAGATCAACATGGAAAAATCAGTTGCATTTTGGAAACATAGTTGTGAAATGAAAATTTAAAAAAATCCAGTTCGCAATAGCTCATGAAAGAATAAAATACTAGGAGTAACTTTAACAAAGGAGGTGAAGGACTTGTCCACTGAAAACTACAAAACATTACTGAAAGAAATAAAAGAAGATCTAAATAAATTGCAATCCAAATAAATGGCCAAAACTTAGTACTCTAATAAAAGGCTCCTGAGATGAGACGAGTATAAGGTGGGCCACTTCATTCTTTGCTGAGAATGACTCCATAATGTGTCATAATGTGTTGGTTCTCCTCATCAATTCACACATGTAGTGTAATTTCAAGTAAAATTCCAGGGAGACTTTGAAGAGCTCAATAAATCTAATTTAAAAGTCAAATTAATGTCCAAAGGTCACCAAGGATTCAAGAAAAGATAAGTTAACATCAAAGAAGAGTGAAGCTGGAAGACTTGCCTTTCCAGATGTGAAAACATAAAGTCAGCGGTATAAAAGCAGCTTTTTGTTTGCATAAAATAAGAGAAAGAGATGGATGTGTGAGAATAAAGTGCTCAGTGACAGATTTTTGGGGCTCTAATGTACAATAAAGACTCCAAAATTTAGTGAAGACAGGACAAATTGTGTTAAAGATGCTGGTGGGGAAAGGCGGCTCACCCTGCAGAAAAATGAAATGCATCCCTTTCCTCACGTCACACGCCAAGAGGGCTCCAGGTGGATTCAAGACCTGGATGTTGAGGTAAAAACATAATGGAAAAAACTGTATTTTTATTAGCTTGGGGGCAGAAAAGGACTTCTTAAAAACAAAAACAAAATACGACAAAAATTTGGCAAACTGGGTTATACCAAATTAAAGATTTCTCTTCATAGAAGACTCCATGGATGAAGTCAATGAAAAATGAGAGAAAGGAGAAGATCCATAAAGGTCTGGGACCCCGGAGGCGTGAGGCCTGCTGCCGCCTGTGTCCCGGGCTCCGCTCAGGGTCAGGTGGGGCTGACCCGCCCCGTCCTTCCCTCGGGCAGCGGGAGGGCCCTTCCCGGGCAAGGCGGCCTCGCCTTCCCGCGGTGCTGACAAGCGACTCTCTCCCTTGCTTTGTGTTCCAGTCTGGCTCTGCAGGGACTCACAAAGGAGTACAGGCTTTACCCTTTGCGCCGCAGCTGAGGAACATTTTGCATTATTAAATATTAGTAAGTTTAGACTTAAAATGTATAACGCATGGTACCTTTACGTTGGCAACTGAATGGACACTGAAAGCTAGAATTATGAATGTTTTATTTTCATAAAATAGTAAATTAATAAGATACTGAAATTCTTTAAAAATTAAATTTTCCTGTTGTATGTAATTTGATTTAAAATCATATTCATTAATTATAATTTGCACTTTGCCTTATAATTTTGAATATTTTTAGAAAACATAGCCTTTTTTAAAGCATGGAAGTAATTTTAATTTTTATTCACATTTAAATGATTTGATGATGGTAATTCAAATTTTGACTGCTTTATATAATAATCCTTTGGACTTTTTCTGCTAATAGAATATGAATTGGCTAAAATATTTGATTATAAGAACATGAGCAGTGCTTTTACTAAGATGAAAGCCATACAAATAAATTTATGGAAGAAATACATAACAATGTTTTAATATGTTTTTATTTTATTTTTCATCCACACATCACCAACCCTTCAACAGAACACCTGGCCATACACAATGATAATTATGCCATTCTTGATGTTTTGTCACCTTTCCTGGCATATGAAAACCATACTTTGCATGTGTTTTTCCTCTTAGTTGTCGGGAAGGTAGAAGGGTAGTGTGCATTTTATTTAGCAGCTTGGCAGCAGGACTTGTCATTTGGCTGTGTAGATACAAGGACCAGCCTGGGCCTCACACCTGGGGGACTGTGTGCAAAGGGCCCCACCTCCACGCACACGGGGAAGGAGTGGGTGGGCCGTGTGCAAGCCCCTACTCCCCCCACCCCACCTTGGGACTGCATGGGCGCCTGGGGAAGGAGGAGACCTGGAGCCCGGTGGCTGCGTTAGAGCCTCCCAGAGACCGGATGTCTCTCTGCTCCGATTCTGCATCTCTGTCTGGGGGCCGTGGGAGCCTGGACCTGAGGTCTGCCATGCAGGCCATGTGAGGAGCGTGTGTGGCCAAGCATGCTGGTGGCTGGCTGAGCTCATGCAGTCAGCAGTCCTGGGTGAAGCCACCTGGCTCCCGTGGGTGGGCAGGGTGCATGGGAAGGTGGCGTGGGGGTGGAGGGGAGGAAGAGGGAGGTCTCGCCACGCTTGACGGGTCACGTGGCCTCAGATGCCCATGGGCTGCCCAGTCTGGCCCTGGGCCCCAGGCACCTCCCGACCTGCCTGCCCCTCCTCTCTGCAGGACCCTGGCCCAGCTCTGCGTATGCTGGCCCTGCTGCGTCCCAGGGGTCGGTTTAGGAGCAGGGCCAGGGCTCTGCTCCTACAGGTGGCATGTGACGAGAGCTCTGCTGGGGCTCCTGGGGAAGTCCCCCAGCTGTGGCCCAGCAGGCGTGGGGGCAGTGCTGCCCCGGGTCAGCTCAGAGGCCCTGCTGGCAGACTGCTCGCTTCATGGCCTCCACACCCAGACCCCAGAAGCCACTTCAAGTTTAGTTTCCTGTTACTTGCAGCCGGGATCATCCTCAGGGAACCAGATCATGACAGGGCAAAATTCTAGTGCTTCTAGCGCTAGTCAGTGTGTTAAATGGGAAGTCCTGGCTGAACAGAGATTACCACTTAGGGGTTTTCACACAGAATTTTGAGGTTTTAAGGGGCTGACTAATATGTCTCTTTTCCCATCTGGACTTAAGAAGCAGTGGCCAAGAGACCCAAGAGACAAATGGCGAGTGTCCTAGTGCCACAGAGGCTGCCTGGAGCCAGCCTGCGGGAGCACCCTCCCTGGTGGAAATGTGAGGAGTGAGAAATGGGCCTTCTGTCCCGCCAGTTCCCTAGACTGTTGGGTTTAGTCCGTAAGCCAGTGGCCCACAGGGTGGTCAGCCCTTTTTCCCTGTCCCCTGAGGCCCTCCCAGCCGGGTGGCTGGACAGCAGAGCAAGTGGGCAGTTCAGCTCTTCACCCGCCATGCAAACACCAAATGACTGACAGCTGAAGTTTCTGTTCCTGCTTGTTCTGTTCCCTGCTCCAGGCAACCTTTATTCCTTCCATTTGAGGAAGACTATTGTAAAACTTCATCTTATTTCATGTCCCACTAAGGAAAAAGCTGCCAGTGAAACCAAGACACACTTCCAGCTTCAGAGCTGCTACAATGTGAAAACGCTGCCGTGAGCACATGTGCCTCCTGCATCCCCCGCCCGCCACCTCTGGGCGGGTTCCGGCCAGGTGCTCCTCTCCCTGTCCTCGTCCGCCGGCCCGGAACATCTGTTTCCGTCACCTGCTTGTACAGTTGGTCTTTTGGACTGTGCCGCTTGAGAAGCCAGTGGAGGCTGCGGCTACCCAGACCCCAGCTGTGCGCGGTGAGCCAGGCTCATCCGTGAAAGCCAGATGGTCCCACCTGGACCAAGCCTGCCTAGGCCAGCTCTGGCAGTGCCCTGCCCTCTCGTGTGCCCATGGGGCCACTCCAAGCCCTGCTCCCACGCCCCGATGACAAAGCTGGTCGGCTGGACCCCACCCGCAGGCCTGGGCACCGGCCCTCATCGTCCGTCTTCCCCTCGCAGATCTCCGCAGCTTTTTGGTCACGGGATGTGGCCCTTCCAGAGGGTGGCTCCCCAGCTGCTCTGTGTCTCGCTGCCCCCCACAGCACGGGGCGGCTGCCTCCGTGGGGTCTCCTGACTGCACCCTGCATGGGACATCCCTCTTCATGCCGAGGCCCTGCCTTTCTGCCTCTCCTACCTGACAGCAGGCCCTAGGCAACACTTCTGAGTTTTTAAAACAGAAACACCTTGTCCTTTTCCAAATGCTCATTTGGAGCAGTCGGTGCATTTCCTGTGAACAGTTATCTGACAGAACTGTAAGGAACAGTCCTTCTCCCCAAGAACTCCCCCCGCCCCCCCCGCCAAATCAGCCAGGATTCGCTATTTTTCTTTCATGCTGGTCAAAGCACATTTTAAAAAACAGTCCAGTTGCTCCTGAGTGAATTTGCTCCTGGATGGGTGGGATGGGTGTGTTGGCCTTGATGCCCCTGGGTTTGGGGTGACATCACCAAGGCCATTTTTTGGCCTCCCCTGGGCCCCTCCTCCTCAGTCACTCCTATGCCCACCCGGGTCCGAGGATACCGTGGTTTCTCAGAACCGTGTGCTGAAGCCAACAGCTGCGGAAATGGAGTTAGAGCCAGGCCGGGGGAGTCCGTGAACCCCAGAACTGCACACTGTCCCCAACCCCCTGCGCTTCGGAGCCTGAGGCCTGGCCCAGAACAGTGCTGAGGAGCTCCCCAGGGCCCTGGTGCAGCCGCTGAGCTGCCGGCCTTGGGAACAGGGTCCTCAGGTGGCTGAAGAACCAGTCGTTCCTAGTTTACCTCATTTCCTGCAGAGCACAGAAGGAGCTTTCTAAACCACTGTATGAATTTCCACTATTCTGGAACAAGGATTCTGAAACTTGTGTTAAGAAAGGATGAAAAAGATTGCGAGCTGTTCTCATGTATATGTTGTATTGGAAACAGCAGGGATAAATAACAGCAAATTAGATCCAGCCAAATATGAAAGAAAAACCTATTAAGAAAGGCTTCATATCCCAGAATACGAAAATACTTAAAAATATTTGAACGTTGATTAATATAATGTGCCATTAGTAGCTAAAAGGATAAGCTGGGAGCCGAGAGTGACTTGCCCACCGAGCAGGGGTCCCTCTTGGAACCTGCCGGGCTGCAGGGCGCCCCGGGCACGAGACGTGTTGCCAGGCTGGCCAAGACGGCAGGGCGGCCACACAGACGTTCCGCTCCGGTCAGCGAGCTTGTCAGCGCAGTGGTGAAAGACACCAAAAGAAGGGTGTATTTGCATTTTTGTCAGATGAGGAAACAAACTACCTAGAAGAACTGAGAGAAATAGTTGAAAACTTGGTTGAGTAAGGTAAGGGGACTCAAAATAATACGGATTTCCCATACACCAGAAGTACATGAAAATGTCGTGGGACTCAGACCACAAGGCCAGAGACAGACCCACTCGGGGTGCAGGCTGTGGGCGCTGCCTCACCCGCGGGGGCTGCCGGGGGGAGGAAGCGGGTGCTGTGCTGGGTGTTCCTCCTGAAATGGGGCTGCGTCGGGAGGTGGCACGTGATGCCCAGGGTCAGAGGCCTGCCTCAGTCCTGCAGCGAGTGTGGAGCTGGGCACCCAGCCCGGCTCCGTGTCCCCACCCCGAGCGCGGGTGCAAGCTTGTGGACAGGTTCCCGCCACGGTTCCAAAGGGCTGCAAGTCGCCGAGAGTTTTAGGAAATAGGAAGGAATTTTAATGCAGACATGAAAATGTCTAATGAACAGCTATGAAAACACAATGTTTAAGATAGTGTGTTGCATGTATTGCTAGAATATTGTCTGAGGTTAGCAGGGGTGACCTGGGAAGCCGGCTGTCTGTGTCTGCTCTGCAAGGTGGAAAATTGATAGCACCTCCCCCGACCCTGATCGCTGCACACCGTCCCCGCCCCTCCCCGCCCCCAGCCTGCCGAGGCTGTGGATTAAAAAGCTGCCCAGTGCGCGGGCTGTGCCTGCTCCTGGGGTGCTGAGACCCTGGCTGGAGGCTGGGGTTTATCTGCATTTCACAGGGAACAGAGGCGCTCTTCTGAGCTCTGCCCCGCTCGCCACGGGTGGCTCCACCTTCCGGAACCACCCTGGACGTTCTTGTCTGCTCCCTGCTCTTCCCTGAGGCTGGCTGGGACGCCGAGCGGCATCTGAAAATCATTCCCAACGTAGTTTGCCAACACGTAGGCATAGCACATCGTGGGCGCGGACTCGGGCTCTGTGGCCGATTCTCACGGTCTGTCGCGGTGGGCTGACTTCCCCAGGTATTTGCGCACACGGCACCTCAACATCGGAGCTTAGGTCTGCATTTATCAAGGTGTTCTGCAGCCTGCTTGCCTCGGTCTGGGTGTCAGGGTGCAGCCCAGTGTGCACTGGGAGGCTGGCGCTCCACAGGTTGAGGGGCCCTGGGGAGTCCCACTGGGGAAGGAATCGCCTGGGTGTGTCCTGGGAGCTTCGGAGATACCCATGCACCCACACTCGGAGTTCCTCGGGAAGGACGTGCTCCCAGCCCCGATGGTGGCTGCTCTGGGAACCAGGCGTGTGGGGCTATGGGGTCCCAGCTCGTCATCGTGTCGCTCGTGTTTAGCCAGTGCCTGCGCCACTTTCCTTGCTAGGAAATTAAACGCAGCCTCCAGGAAGATGCCCCATGCAGAGCAGCCTGGGGCCCTGAACCTTTCACCAATGTTGCTTGGTCTGTTTGGATGGACACACAGACAGGTGGCTGAGCGCACTTTCAAAGAACAGATTTAAACCGCCTTCCTGCACCTGGCACCGGGTGAAGCAGGCACAGCCTGCCCCCAAGCAGTGGCACAGTTCCCAGACGGGGCAGCCCAGGCCCTCCACCCAGTTCCGTCATGCCTGCAGGGAGACCAGCCAGGAATGCGCGGCTCAGCGTGGGCCCCCTTCCTGGGGGTGGGTGGGCCCAACCAGGGATCAGGCCCCTGGGCCGTGGATGCTGTTGCTCCTCTGGGCCTGCCTTGGAGACCGCCACGAGGCCAGGGCCGTGGCCAGGGCTCTCCTGGTACGTCTGATTCTTCTTGGCACGAGAAGGTGGGTGCATTCAGGGCATCACTCACCCAACTTAGCACCCAATTTGGGGAAAGCCAAGAATGCAGATGCCAGCCCAGGTGCCTCTGCCCAGCAGCGGGTCCAGGTAGAAGCCTCATTCCCAGAGGCTCAGGCAGCCACACGGCTCTGGTCTGGAAAGCAGAACACGACCGTGGCTCCTCCCCTGGGCGGCCCTGCAGAGCAGAGGCGATCAGGGTCAGGCTAGCCTGTCTGCCTGCCATCTCCTACTGGGTGACAAAGCACATCAAAACTGAGAGGCAGAACGGCCATCGTTTACTCGCTCCCACACCTGCAGCTTGGGCAGGGCTTGGCAGGGCGGAGCCCTCTGTGGCCCCCACAGCTGCAGCCTTTGCTGGACGTCTGCATGTCTGGGCCTGGGCAGCTGAGGGCGGCTTCCTCCTGTGGGTGCTCTCTGTACGGGGCTGGCCTTCCCCAGAGACGGCCTTCCAGCAGGTGTGGGTGTAAGCTGCAAGGCTTGTTGCACCCTAGCTGGGACACCCCTGGAGGTCACGCCAGCCACACTGCCTTGACCAAGGAGCCGCTGTGGCCGCCCCAATTCAAGGTGAGGGGAGTTAGCCCCCTGTCCGTCGGAGCAGGAGCAGGAGCCAAGGGCTGGCAGGACCTGCAGCCCACCTCACCTGGAGACTGCGCCGTGGAAGGGAATTTGAATGGTTGCCTCGAGTGTAATGGTGCAACATTTCCGTTAACTATGCAGCTTCAGTAACTGACAGGTATCGGTTGGGGGTGGTGTTGGGAGAGAAGTGAAACAAATGAAAATAGAAATTTAACACAGAAGAGGAAGTATATCCTACAGTGGAGCAATAGAATTCCTGGTTGCTCTTGAAAAAAATCATGTTTAGTTTAGTTGGAGTTTAGTGAAGGCAGTGGGGTTAGGAGGCAGAGAAACGTTTCCAGCAGCATTTTTCCCGTGAAGTTCTTAGGAACACGGGTCCCCTCGGAGCTCTGTTCCCTTAAATGTTCCTTGTGCGAACCCTTTCTAGGCCTTCACTCCGTCATTGAGATGGGAACCTGGAGAGCTGAGTCACTGCGTGTTCATGGTTCACGCACACATGAGCACTCACTGTGGGCAAGGCCGGGGCTGCACTCCACGTGCTAGCCCCGCCCTGGGCGCCTGTGGTGTGAGCACTGAGAGAGGACGGGAGCATGTGTGCCAGTGCAGAGTGTGAACACAGATGTGGAGCGTGTGTGCATGTGCAGAGCATGCACATAACTGTAGAACGTGTGTGCAAGTATGGAATGTGTGTGTAGGTACAGGAGCACTGTGCAAATATGGAGCGTACACACAAGTGCAGAGCAAGTATGCAAGTGCAGGAGCATGTGTGCCTAGGGTGCAGAGTGTGTCTGCAAGTATGGGAGCATGCATGCAAGTGTGGGAACGTGTGCAAGTGTGGAGCATGCATGCAAGTTGTGAGAGCATGTGTGCCCAAGGGTGCAGAGCATGTGTGCAAGGGCAGGAACATCTGTGCAAGTGCACATCATGCATGCAAGTGTGGGAGTGTGTGCAAGTGCAGAGCATTGTGCAAGTGCAGTAGTGTGTGTGCCCACAGGTGCAGAGCATGTGTGTCTGAGGGAGCAGAGCATTGTGCAAGTGCAGCAGTGTGTGTGCAAGTGCAGGAGTATATGCATCTTGGTGTGGAAATGTGTGTGCCCATGGGTTTGTGAGTGTGTGTGGGTGCAGAGCATGTGTGAAAGTGTGCAAGTGTGGGATTGTGTGTACAAGTGCGGGAGCATGTACCACCAAGGGTGTGGAAATGTGTGCACCTTTTGGTTTGCCAGCATGTGCCCATGGGTGTGGGAGGATGTGCATGGGTGCAGCGTGTGTGCCGGTTAGGAAGCATTTGCACCCGTGGGTGCACAGCATGTGTGCGTTGCACCCAGAGCCTGAAGCACTCTGGTGGCCGCCCAGACCCAGGTTCCGCCCATGTGCACATGGTACTGCTGGGGCATCTGTGTTCTCACCTGTAACCTGAGGCCTCTGAGGTTCCGAGGCTCCTTCCCTGGTCATCTCCAGCGAGATCTGATTTGTTTATCCGGGTGCGTTGTCACGAGGCCCTTGCCAACGCCTCGATAAAGCATTCTGGGGCCCTGCTCTTCACCCAGGGCCACAGGTTGGATACTGCGAGTCTATTTTAAAGTGTCACTTAGTACCAATTCAGTCTCCGTGTCGGGTCCGAGCCGCAGCGCCTCTCGGCGAATGACAGGAATATGCTCCTTCTTCAAAGTCACAAACCAGTTGGTGTGTGCCCAGGTCAGAGGCCGTGTGGGCAGGCGGGCCCGCGCCCAGGCTTGCTGCTCTGTTCCCTCTTCTTCCCGTCAGCAGCGGTTCTCCCCCCCTCTCCGAATGTCTGTTGTTCAGGGTTTTGTTTGGGTTTTGGAGATGGCAGCTCAGCGTTTAACCCCTGTGGTGCTGGCCTGCATCCTTCAGCCTTGCTCTCCTTCCCCGGGGGGAGCTGTAAGACGCCCCAACCTTGACGCGTCTCGCGGGCCACGCCGAGGCCTAGTCCCAGCAGAACTGGCACAGGCTGGGGACGCTGTGGTTGTGCGGTGGGGCTGGCCGAGTGCCGGTGACGGCAGCTGGCCCAGCCCTCAGTGCTGTGGGGGCCGCCTCCGCTTGGTGGGCAGTTCCGGGCCCTCATGCAGAGTCCTTGGGCATGGGTGGGACTGGGACACAGCGGGCACGCCAGGCCAGGGGCTGCAGCCTACCGAGTTGGGGCACAGAGGGGGCCCCTGTGGCCTGGCGCAGGCCCCCCACTGGGCTTTCTCGCCATGGGGTCTGCATCTCTTCCCAGTCACCCTGGACAGAGGCTGTGGGGCTGCCTGGCTGTACCTCCTCCACCCCCACTCTGCTCCCTGGGGTGTGAGCTGCGTATGGGAAGAAGGTTCTGGAAACCACACAGCCAGGGAGGGACTGGCAGCCTTCTGGTCCAGACCAGCTCCAGCAACTTGGAAGCAGGCCCAGGCCCCAGCGCTGCCCCCTCCTTGCCAGGACCCCCACCTGGAGGTGTTGATTAAAGCCCCGGGGATGGGGAGGGAACCGGATGTTCCGCCTTCCGGAACCTGTGGGCGTGGGGCGAGGCGGGGGCTCAGGCTGCGTAGCTGCCAAGGGAGGGGCCAGGCCCAGAGACAAGGTCAGGGTGGGGTGGGGAGTCCCCCGCCCTCTCGACGCCCCCACTGCCGCTAGCGACCTGGGCCCCGGTGCTTCCTGGCGACCTTGTGGTTGCTGCCCCTACAGTCACCTCCCGGGAGGTCCCCCTAGGACCCCCACATGCCTGCCGCTCTCCCTTCCCAGCGTCCTGCCTCCCACCCTCTCCCAGCTCCATGCGCGGCACTGGTGCTCTTCTGCGCATCCCCGTGGAGACCCGCAGGTGGGGCAGCCGTGTCCTTTGCAGCCCTGAGGGTGCCCTGGGCTGGGTGGATGCGGGTGGGGTTGGGTCTTGGGCCTCGAGCAGAGCTCGGGTAAAGGCGCCCCAACTCGCTGTGATCGTTGGGGTCAGGGCCTGGCACAGGTGGCTTTCGGGAGCCCTGGCAGCTGACCGTCCCCACCCGCCTGCCAGCCTCAAGGCCTTCCGTCCGAGGTGCTGAGGGCTGCCCCTGGTTGTGCAGAAGCCTGTGTGTGGCCCAGCGTCTCTTGCTCTGAGCACTGTTTGGTGGCCCGTCCAGGTGGCTAAAGGCCCCTGGGTGCTGCAGTCTCTCGGGCCCTGCCCCACGCCCTCTCCCAGGTTGGTGGAGGGCGCTGCATCACAGCCACGTGTGGGGAGGTGGGTGGTGCAGGCCGGCCCTGGGGTTGGGCTCCGAGAGAGCCAGTGAGTGGGCAGGTACAGCCCCTGGGTGGGCACAGCCGGGTGTGCCCACTGCCCTGCCTCCGGGGCCGACCCACAGGCTCTGGCTGAGGAAGCGGGAGAGGGGCACTGCCCCCACCATGAGGATGTTTAGAAAGGCGCTGGCTGTAGCGGGCGCGCTCCACCGGCACCGTCCCTGGCTGCTCGCAGGGAGGGTGAGCCCAGTGCCCAGCAGCTGTGCGGCTGCCCCTCCGGGTTGTCCAGCACCTTGGGGTCCCTGTGGGCAGTGCCCGCATCCAGGGTGTACGGAGGGCCCATGGGAGCCGGGCCGGCTCTGCGCCTGTCTTGTGTGTGGGAACCTGCGCAGGTCCCTCCTCCAGTCGGGAACCTCATCGCCGACTGGGAGCTTTTATCCTGTTTCTTGCTGCTTCTCAGAGCACCTGGTCTTCTGTGTGTCCTTGTGTGTTTCAGTGGTTTCAAAGAGAAGGTGCTGGAACAGCTCTTTGCACGTTGGCAGGGGCTGCATTGCCAACACGAGTTAAAACTGCAGTTCAGTCTGGGCGGCTGCTTTCCCTCCAAGTCGTGAGCTGCGGGTGTGAAGTGTGCGCTGTGTGGTTGTGCTTGTGTGGCCTTGATCCCCATCTGCCCAAATGGCTCAGAATGAAAGGGACCAGGGCTCCTGGAGAAACAGCCGTCCCAGGGCTCGGGCAGGCGAGGACAAGACAAGCGTGGCGCACCCCGCAGTGATGGCGCTCACTCCCGCCCCAAAAAACAGCGGAAATGAGAGCCTCCGAGGGACACAGGACTGGGCCTGAAGATCCTCCAGCAGCCAAACAGAATGAATAACATGCGATCGATTAGGACCCAAAATATAAAGTAAATATTGCTATGAATAAGTGACAGAAAGAACACGTAAGTTAGAAGGGCATCTCCAGTAACACACGTCTGTCCCCGGCCCCGTAATCCCCGGTCCTCTGGAGTGTGGCCTTCATGGAGGATGGAAAAGGGAAAACAGCAGCTGCACAGTGGAGAACCTGGGGACACATCTTGACCCCAGATCAGGCCACCGTGCCCAGGGCTGGCCCCCCGGATGGGCTGCACTGTGGTGACCTGACCCTGAGGGTGCAGTCCCGAGGGGGCTGCCCCCCCGGGCTCCACTGCCCCCGGCAGCCCCTCCAGCTACACTGGGGATGCAGCCTCTGCTGCAAGGCGGCCCCAGCCGCCCCGGGCCCCTCCCCCAGCCCCTCCCCAGGTCCCTCCGTGCTCTGCCCACCTGCTCCCAGCAGCCTCGGCTCACTGGGGACCCACTTGCGCCTCAGCCCTTCCCGACTCTGGTCCGTCCGCTCCCTCCAGCTGTGGCCGCCGCGATCCCCTTGAGGCAGCCGCACCGCGAGCTCGGTCCCTCTCCGGCCTCCTCTCGGGCGGCTGCGGCAGCCCTTCCTTTTCCCTGCCCTGTGCGCTCGGCCGTGGCGCCCACCCTGAGACCCCAGCCCAGACCCTGCCCGGTGTGGCCGCCTGGCCCCGGTGCCCTCCTACCACAGCTCCGTCACGGCTGCTTCCTCGTCCCCGTTGCCCCTGAGCACCCTGCAGACCGCTCTCATCACGGGCACCAAGGACCTGCACGTGTCCGGGCAGAGCGGGACTTTCTGTCGCAAACAGGGCACCCTCTATCACCCGGGGGCCCGGGAGACTCCTGGGCCTGGCCCTGCCCACCCTGTCCGACCTTGAACCCATTCTCGGTGCCTCTGCCCTGTGCCTTCCGACCATGAGACGGAGCTGCAGCGTCTGCGCCTGGAGCCGCTGCAGGGGAGAGTCAGGTCATCGCAGGGTGAGGGCGGGGAGCAGCGCAGGCACGTGGCCGGGCACCTGCGTGGCTGTGTCCTCCCCCTTGCCGTCCTGGCCCCCACCTGACCCTCGGGCGCGTCCCTCCAGGCAGCCCGGTGGCAACACCAGGCCAGGGGACGAGGACTGGGAGGGCCACTTGTCACTTCCGGGAGCTTCAGAATGTGTGGCCTCTGACCCAGAAATTGCTTTTCTGGGAGTATAGTCCAAGGAAAGAAAAGGACAGAAAGAGGGTCGCCCAGGGGTCATCACTAAAGCACCAGGTGACGTCGCAATTCAACACAACTGCGGTGAGCCACTGCTGCGCTTTGCTGCCGACATTCATAAGATGACCACTTAATGTGGATCCAAATGTATTAACATGAAAACTATTTAGAATATAAGGTTGAGTGAGAAACATAGAACAGACATGGGTGGTTCAGTCCTGTTTTTGTTAAAATATGTGATAACAGACGTTCTAGGAACAAGCCCTACTGGTGCTCCATTGTTCTGTCGTGATAGTGCAGGTAATGTTTTCATAGATGCATTTTCTATTTTTTTTTTCTGTAACGAACAGCCAATACTTGTAATTTTTTAATTTTTGTTCTGTAATGGAAAATGAGGCTGACTCCGATGGGCATAAGCCGTGCAGACCCCAGCTCTCTCTGCCTGCTTGGGGTGAGAACACGCAGGCCAGTGCTGCCCTGGCCAACGCGTCCCCTCACTTCACGGCCCAGCAGCTCCTGTTGTGTTCATGTCCTACAGCTACTCACATGTCTGTGTCTTTTTGTCTTCTGCATCTGGTTTTGTGTACACTGGTGGGATAATAATAACGGGAGGAGCTGGAGGGCGACTTTCTTTGGCTTGGTGGCCCGGCTCGCCCGGGGTCCATGGCTGGCCCCATACCTGCCTTCTTGCACTTCTCCCGGCCCCGAGCGCCGGTGTCAGGTCCTCACACCCCACACTTCCCGGATCGCGCTGCGAACATTGGGATGGGATGTCCTCCGTGGGCGGAGCAGAACCTTCCATTTCCAAGTGCACTTTCAAAGCCAGGCCGGAGGCTCTAGGTTACAACACAGAAGAAGCTGGGAAAGGAGAGAATTTCGCATTTGTGCCGCCTCAGGTGCCTCGTGGTGGTGAGGAGCGGCCCGTGCCACGGTTCCCGGGGAGCCCAGGACGAGCCACTGTGGGCTGCTGAGGCCAGCTCTGTGCGGACTCCGGGTCTGTGCCCATGGGGTCTCGGCTGCCACCTGGGGAGCTGCGTGCTGACTCCTGCCGGACCCGGAGGTCTCACCCCCGCCCTCCAATTCCGAGGCCTAAGCCCAGTGTGTGTCCTACGGGCACCCTGTTTTGCTCAGTGGCCCCTTTGTGGGGGACGGCATCATTGAAGTGACAGCGCCTCAGTGCTCGCACACCCCCCCAAGGAAACCAAGGGATTGGGGCGAAAAGTAGGTCACATGTGCCCGGTCCTGTCACGAGGGCTCCCACCCGAGGCCAATGGGATCGCAGCCCCTGTTGGTTTAGAACAAAGCCCCGCGCCGGTTTCTCTCCTTTAGCATTTTCCATCTTCTCTAAACAGGGAAAGAGTGACCATCTGTCTGAAATCCACGTCAACCCCAATCCTTCCCGGCCTCGCAGAGCTGCTTTGTTCTGAGGTAAGGAGATTTAAGAGGGTTCCCGGCGAAATGTGAGCCCAATCCTCTGGAAAGGCCTCCAAGGGGGGCAGGGGACTAAGACGGCGCCAGTGTGGGACACGATCTCCGAATCCCTCCTCAGAAGCCCCCGACTGCTCTCGAGAGGCCGGTGGTGAGCCGAGTGACCGGAGAACTTGCATAGATTGTTGAGGAAAATGGTGAGATTGTGGCAGTGCAGACAATTTTTCTCTATGATGAGAAGAATGGAAATTGTATGTTATATTTATAAATAGTTTTAGACATTCAGGTAACGGTATTTGCGGAAGCTCCTCTATTTTAATAATATGGTTAATTTCTAAGAATCGATGTCGACTGTTAACACTTTGTAAAGTTAACGTGTTCTTGTTTATAGAGCAATAAATGCTTGAGTTTACAGACATTTAGTGGTGAACGATGTGGTGAAATCATTCTTCCCCCGTAGAAATCGTTAGTACTCCTGGCTCCATGTAACACCTGCCTTTACTTGGTAGCCTCGGCCCCTGAGTGACCGAGTGGGCGACGGGCTCCCACTGTTAGGAAAGCACTGTGGGATCACAGCGTCAGAATGAAGTCAATGTGTGGGGCACCCGTCAGTGGAGGACACAGGCTTTGGAAGCTTGATAGTTACCTGGAGGAACAACACACTTTTCTCACCTTGGGAAGGCCGAGGAATGTGACTCCATCACGATGGAGCGTATGCAGAATGTGTAACAGCTTAAGGTGTTGCTAGAACAAACCTGAATTTTGGAGCTTCTAGGTATGACGCTTCATGTTTTCTGCTTGTCCTGTGGTGATCTGGAGTGTCTCTAATGCCAGGGTCCCCAGGAACAGAATTCGACTGTCCACGGCCGCTGGGCAGCAGGCAGCTCCGGGGCCAGGCTCAGGAGTTCTGTGCCCGTTGGGAGGCACAGTGGTATTGGATCTGAGCGTGTTCTGTCAGAGAAAGGTTGATTTTTGCCATTTCAGAGATAAGATATTTCAGCTTTGTGTTTTACTCAGTTTTCTGGGAAACATGGCTCCTCTAGAATTATGGCCAAGCTCACATTTGTAAATGACTTCTAGATGAAAAACCGTATGTTGTAAATTACTCTGCATGTTGGTTGTAAGAAACTGTAGTTGCACCCTTGGTAACAAAAGATGCTTTTCTATTCTTGAAAGTAGTGCTTTATAAAAATATTCTGCATTTAGGGTCATAGCCAGTTCCTTCCAACTCCAGCCTTTGAAGGAATCTAATGTAATATTTCTAAAAGGGTATTTCTTTGGCAAGGGAAATTTTTTTCTATTTCATTAAGGTAGGGCAGAAAACTTCAATGTTTTTAATACTTAGGATTATAAATGCTTCTTTCATGCTTGGGAAAAGCCCCACGTATTTTTGATCCAGGTTTTACTGTTCCGTGTCCTTTCTCCTGTCCCTAACACAAGCCCAGATGCCTCGGCTTAGCGTGGAGATGGCGTCATCTGTGTGTGGCGGGAGAGGACAGGCTGGCTGTTGTGATGACTGTGTGCGCCACGTTAGCACAATTGACAACCAAACCCACCCCCCACCGCCCGCCAGGTGTAGCTGTTAGGGGAGAAAGGAGCACTGCTCTCTATGAATAAAAGCTTTACCCTGGCAAGCGCTGGAGGATGTTTAATGCCCCTTCCTTGTTGGCAGAGTATATGCTTGTTTTTTGAGAAATGCTGCAAACGTAACAACGCAGAGTGGAAAGTTATGTCCCCTCTGAGCTTTTCAAAAGAAGACTCTGGTAATACATAAGTGAAAGGCGCGGTGCCGCAGTCCTCAAGGTGCTCGGCGTTCGGTAATCGGGGACCCCCCTTCCATGGGCTCACTGAGGCCCAGCAGGCAGGCTGGCTGCGCCCCTCATGCCAGTGGGGGGGAAGAGGGGGGCTGGTTCCTGACTCCGTCCTCACTCTCGGGTTCTGGTCATTTGGGCTTTGGGGGGGATTGCAATGGGGCTGGGGCTGAGTGTGGCCGCCACGAGCCCCGTCTGGAGCTCCCCACTCCGTGCCGTGCTGTTGGGAGGGCGGCTGCTCTCTGAGCAGCGGGCTCTGGGTGGAAGCAGAGGCATATGCCTCAGCAAGGCCGACATCACCACGCAGGGCCTCGGGGAAGGGGACACGGGGTCTCCTGATGCGACATCCTCATTTCGACTGATGTGGACTTGGGGCTTCAGGGTCAGGGGTTCTATGACTGGGGTCACCAGGATGAGTGAGCAGCAGAGGCCAGGGCAGGGGGCTGGTGTGCGGGGCCTGCCCTGCAGTTCACCCCACACTGCGGAAGCCACTGGTGTCCTTCCCTCCCCGCATGGCTGCCTCGGGGTGAGGAAATAGCCTGGGTCGGTGCTTCTTGAAGTGTGGTCCCAGGCCATCAGCACCACCACCACCGGCGAACTTTCCAGAGAGGACATTCGCAGACTCTGTGAATCAGAAACCCCGGGAGGGGCCCGAGGCCACACTGGGTAGACCACACGCAGTAAGAGCTGAACTGCAAAGTAACGTGGGGCTCTCTCCACCTCCCGGAGCAACACTGCCTTCAGCATCCTCCAGAGCGGCAGTGGCCGTGCCTGTGTGTGTGTACACGTGTGTGTACTTGTGTGCGTGTGTGTATGTGTGTGCTTCAGTGGGCACTGTGTGGCACATGTGTTGTGGACTGTGCTTCTGTGTTCAGGTGGAGACTAAAGGAGACTGTTTCACAATCATTAGGTTAAAAATAAAATTGAGAAGAGATTGTCAACTCAACCAGCAACTTTCTTAATTGTGCAGAGAGGAGTGGGACTGTCCCCCGAGCTGCGCCCTTCACCTCTTCTCTGTCCCTCCTGCACGGGGGGTGCCCGGTGAGGGGCTCAGGCCGTTGGGAGGGAAGTGCCTGGGAGAGGGGCTGCACCCGCAGCAAGCAGCTCTGCAGCCAGGGCACTCGCAGGGCACCGGGCGGATGTGCTCGGCTGCCTCCTCCAGGGGCAGGCCGCAGCCAGGGTCCGAGCACGTCGCCCGCGGCCTGCCCGGCTGCTCTCGCAGCACCCACCCCTCAGGTCAGTGGGTGCATGAACAGGAGCTGCGTGTTTTCCTGACGTGCATTATGCAGCAGCCTGACCGTGGCCGTGCAGACCGCAGCGCACCAAGGAGGAAAATAATGCAAATCTCGGGGGCTGTTACCCTGAAGAGTCATGGAGCTGATTTTTAAACATTTGAGCTGTAGTGACAAGGAGGCTAAAATAGCCTTAACAGATAAAGAAAATAATTTTGATGTTTGAATGTAAATTTAACTTAAAAAGTTCTGAATAATTATATTAATGGCTTCGTTGGCCGGTGGATACTAGTCTACAAAAACGAGTCAGGGCTGGGCACTGCCTTTGCTCGTGCCCAGCCCCACGAGGCCACCCAGGTCAGTGTCCCGCAGGGGATGGCCTAGGGACCTGCAGCACCGAGTGAGCCCAGGCGGGGGGGGCAGGCCTGGCCGCAGAGCTCAGCTTCCCCCTTCCACACAGGGCCCGTCCTTCAGTGGCAGTGTTGGGGTCCGTGGAGCCCCGGGGCCTCTTGCCTGTGCCAGCGCTGGGCCACTTACGGCTGCTTCCATTTCCTACGGGAGTCTGACAGCCGGCACCGTGGGCACTGCCCTTCGCGTCTACCGAGGGCAGCTGAGCTGCCCCAGGCGGGGGCTCCTGCGGCCTCTTTGCAGGCACAGCCTGCATGGGGGTCCGTGATGGGTATGGGTGGGTCCCTGGCAAGGACCAGCCACCCGCACCTTGCTCAGCCCCTCTCCAATGTCAGACAGCCTGGCAGGAAGGCAGAGGCCAAACAAGTAATTTTATGTGAAGAGCAGAAGGAGCAGTTCCTTTTAACCCTCACACAGTGAATGGGATGAGCCCCATTTCCCGGGTGCAGTCAGGCTGTGTGAGCTGGAGGGAGTGAGCCGGAGAGGGTCACACCGAGGGCGCCTGTGGAACTGGCTCAGGAGTGCTGGGGGATGTGGGCTCAATTAAGGGGTGGGGGATGTGGGCTCAATTAAGGGCTGGGGGATGTGGGCTGAGTTAAGTGTGTTTTACGTTGCACTTGACCCAGCAGGGCAGAGCAGAGTCTTTATTGCCCTGAACATGGCACAGGGTCTGTTCTGTCTGTGCCTTTGCTGAACAGCGAGAGAAGAATCGTGGACGGGCCTTAGAGGAAATGGTCCAGATCACACATGTTCAAGGTGAGCGGTTCATGCTCACATTGAGTTGGGGTGAGCAGGTTTCCACATGGGCGGGTTCACACTCAGATGGGTGAGCACTCGGGTGGGGTGGGTGCTCGGGTAGGGGTCACAGGTTCACGCTCAGGTGGGGTGAGTGCTCACATCTGAGGTGGGTGCGGGAGCCTGGTGGGGGAGGGAGGCAGCAGCAGAGGCTGCACAACTGCCCCGGAGTGCCTTGGCCTCCCAGCGCCCCCACGTCCTCATCCGTGAGGGGTGACAGTGGCCATCGTGTGTGGGAGGCTGAGTGGCCGCTGCCGTGCCGGGCATGTCTGGAGCCAGAGCCAGCACCTGCTGTCCTTGGGGGCAGGGCAGGTCTGGCCAGCAGGACGGTTGGGGGCTGAGGGACAAGGTCCTCAGAGCAGGACACCAGGCTGGTCACTGAGGGGACTTGCCACCACCCCTGGGCTGTGGACTGCCCTCCCGCTGGCCACGGGACCCTGGGCAAGCGCTCTCGGTGCCACCACAAAGCACGCTGCCCCCCCCTGCCCGGGGTCCAGCAGCGCCCCCCTCCTGTGCCGCCCTCCCCCTGCCATCTTCTGCCTCAAAAGTCACCCTGGGGATGTGCCCTCCACGCTCCCCCCACCCCAAAACCGC
>PVKY010003333.1:0-22019 GCA_004027775.1 Bradypus variegatus | reverse complement strand
TTAATCCAGTGTGGCTGAAGTCCTTACAAACAAAAGAAACTGGACACAGAAGGAAGCCACAGGGAGCAGCCAGGAGCTGGAAGTCAACAGAACCCAGAAGAGCACGGGGAAGAGGCTGCCATATGCACTGATGTGACAAAAAGCCAAGGGCCAAGGATGGTGGGCAGCCAGCCCCGGAATGCCAGTCTTTGGGGAAAAGGCATCACCTTGCTGATGTTTTGATTTTGGACTTCTAGCCTCAAAACTGTGAGCTAATAAATTCTCGTTGTATGGTATTTGTTTTAGCAGCTAGGGAACCAAAATAGTCATATTGCATAATACTTTTTATAAATTGTTGAATTGTGTGTGCTAATATTTTGTTAAGGGCTTTTGCATTTGTACCCTGAAGAATATTGGTCTGTAGTTGTCTCTTTTCTATCATCATCTGATTTTGGTATCAGGGCGTTCCAGTTTGCTAATGCTGCCCATAAGCAGAACACCAGAAATGGATCAGTTTTTATAAAGGGGGTTTATTTGGTTAAAAAGTTACAGTCTTAAGGCCATAAAGTGTCCAAGATAAGGCATCAACAATCAGGTACCTTCACTGGAGGATGGCCAATGGTGTCTGGAAAACCTCTGTTAGCTGGGAAGGCACGTGGCTCGTGTCTGCTCCAAAGTTCTGGGTTCAAAATGGCTTTCTCCCAGGACGTCCCTCTCTAGGCTGCAGCTCCTCAAAAATGTCACTCTTAGTTGCTCTTGGGGTGTTTGTCCTCTTTTAGCTTCTCCAGAGCAAGAGTCTGCTTTCAACGGCCGTCTTCAAACTGTCTCTCATCTGCTCAGCTTCTGAGCATTTTTCAGTGTCCCTCTTGGTTGTAGCAAGCTCGCTCCTTCTGTGTGAGCTTATATAGTGCTCCAGTAAACTAATCAAGACCCACCCTGAATGGGCAGGGCCACACCTGCATGGAAATTATCCAACCAAAGTCATCACCTACAGTTGGGTGGGGCGCATCTCCGTGGAAACACTCAATCAAAGACTTACAATCTAATCAATACCATACAAGATTGCATCAAAGAATATGGCTTTTTCTGGGGGACATAATATATATACAAACCAGTACGCAGGGTACCACTATCTTCATAAAATGAGTTGGACAATGTTCCTTCCTGTTTATTATTTCCTTCCTTCTGCTTGCTTTGGTTTATTTTGCTCTTTAGTTTCTTGAGGTGGAAGCCTAGATTATTGGATATGAGACTTTCTTGTCTAACGTAGGCATTTATTGTTATAAATTTCCCCGTCAACAGCACGTTAATTATATCCCACAATTTTTGATACATTGTATTTTCATTTTCATCCTGCTCAGTGTATTTTATTTCCCTTGAGACTTCTTTGGCCTGTTGATTATTTAAAAGTGTGAGGCTTAGTTTCCAAGTGTTTGGAGATTTTCCTGTTATCTTTCTTTTATTTAGTTCTAGTTTGATTCCTTTGTGGTCGGAGAACATACTGTGTGTGACTTCAATTATTATAAATTCCCTGAAGTTTACTTTAGGGCCCAGGACATCATCTCTCTTGGTATATGTTCTATGAGCACTTTAAAAGTGTATTCTGCTGCTGGGTGGTGTGTCCTGTCAGTGGTGATTAGATCCTTTTGACCGATGGTGCTCTTGAATTCTTCCATCTCCTTGCTGCTTTTCTGTCTAATTGTTCTATCAGTTCTGGAATGGGGTGTTGACATTTCCAACAATAATTGTGCATTTGTCTATTTTCTCTTTCAGTTCTATCACTGTCTGCCTGACGATCTAAATTGTTCATTAAGGATTGCTATGTCCTCTTGGTGGATTGACCCTTTTATCATTATATAATGTCACTCTGTCTCTGGTTATTTTCTTTGCTCTGAAAAATCGCTTATCTGCTATTGCTATGGGCATTCCTGCTTTCCTTTGATTAATATTTGCCTGACATATTTTTCCATCCATTTACTTTCAATGTACTTAATTGTTTGTATTCAAAGTGAGTTTCTTGTACTCATCATATGGTTGGGTCTTTTTTAATACATCCACTCTGCCCCACCCCCGGTTTTTGATGGATATATTTAAGCTATTTGCATTTATTGCTGTTATTTATTTGTTAGAGCCTAAGTCACCACTTTATTTTTTCCTTTTTTTTCTTTGTTTTTTTTCATTTCTCTGTTTTCTTTTTCCTCCCTTTCTGTGCATTACTTGCAAACACTTTTTTTAGAATGCTATTTTGACTTATTTATAGTGTTTTTGTGTCTCTTTCCTTGCATGGAATTTTTAATGGTTGCTCTAGGTGTGCCATTATATATACACAACTCATTACAGTCTACTGGTATCTTCATTTTCCCAGTTCAAGTGAAACGCAGAATCCTTACCTCCCTT
The DNA here is from genome assembly GCA_004027775.1 of Bradypus variegatus. Lineage (NCBI taxonomy): Eukaryota > Metazoa > Chordata > Mammalia > Pilosa > Bradypodidae > Bradypus > Bradypus variegatus. The sequence continues at coordinate 19,643 of PVKY010003333.1, read as the reverse complement.
TATTTACCTTTAGTCTGCCCCATTTGCAAGATAATTTTCTTAAATATTTCCTCTACCTATGTTTAGAACCATATCAGGCAGGGCTATAATTTTTGCTTCAACCATCAAACATGATTCTAAAACTCAAGAGGAAAAGGAAAGCCTGTTTTATTTACCATACTTTTGCTTACTGTGTTCTTCCTGATATCCCAAAGTTTCTTCTTTTATCATTTCTTTTCTGTTTACAGAACTTCCTTTACCCATTTCTTGAAAGTAGGTCTGCTGACTACAATTCCTCTTAGTTTTCTAAGAAGGTCTTGATTTACCCTCTGTTCCTGAAAGATATTTTCACTAGGTGGAGAACTCTGAGTTGACCTTTCTTTTCTTTCATGACTTGAAAAATACTGTACCCCCTTCTTTCCTTCCTTCCTCTGTCTCTTTGTCTCTTTTTCTTTTGTTTGTTCATTCATTCTTTCTTTTTTAGTACAGGAGTTGTAGGTTTACAGAATGTCATGCAGAAAATATAGGATTCCTGTATGTCCACTCCCATTTTTAAACATTTTACATTATTTTACATTAGTGTGATGCCTTTGTTACAATTGATGAGAGAATACTACTATAATTTTACTATTAACTACAGTCCATAGTTTAAACTAGGGTTCACTGGTTGTAGGGTCCTATGGCTTTATTTTTTTTATTTAAGCAACATATATACCAACTAAAATTTCCCACTTTTAACCATATTCAGATATATAATTGAGGTGTTCATTACATTCCTGATGTTGTGTTACCATCACCACTACACATTAGCAAAACTCTTATCAACTCAACTAGAAATTCTGTACAATTTAAGAATTAACTCCCCACTCCCTGCCCTCACCCCAGCCCCCGATAACCTGTGTTCTAGATTCTGACTCTATGAATTTGTTTATTCTAATTATCTGATATCAGAGAGATTGTATCATCCTTTTGTGTCTGGCCTATTCCATGCAACATGCTGTCTTCAGGGTTCTTCTGTGTTGCCGCATGTATCGGGACTTCATTTCTTTTCACAGCTGAATAATGTTCCAGGGTATCTTTATACCATATTTAGTTTATCAGTTAATGTTTTGATGGATACGTGGGTTGCTTCCCCCTTTTGGCAATTGTAAATAGTGCTGCTATGGACATTGGTGTGCAAATATCTGTTGGAGTCCTTGCTTTCATTCCTTGGGGGATAGAGTAGAAGTGGTACCACTTCTTCCTGGTTGCCATGGTTTCACGGGACATCGCTGTCACTAGAACTGTTCCCTCCCCTCCCGTAGGTAAGGTGTCATTTTTCTCTCACTGCTTTAAAGATTTTTTCTGTGTTTTTAGTTTCTAGAAGTTTACTTGTGATGTGTTTGGTGGGGATCTCTTTGGGTTCATCCCATCGGGGGTTTGCTCAACCTCTTGAATCTATAGATTTATGTTTCTTGACAGATTTTCATCCATTATTTCTTCATTCTCAGACTTTATCTCTTCATGTACTTTCCCAGCCCTCCCCTCACTCTCCTCTCTCCCTGGACTCCAATGATACAGATGTTAGATCTTGTGTTAAGTCCCACAGGTCCCCAAGGTTCTGGCCAACTTTTTTTTCCACTCTAGTTTCTTTCTGGTTTTCAAATTATGGGTTTTTCTTGTCCTATAGTGTAGTCCACTGCTTCTTTCCTTCATCCCACATCCTGCCCTCACATCCATCTACTGAGCTTTCATTTGGGTTATTGTATCTTTCTTGTTCTAAAATTTCCCTTCGGTTCTTCTTTCTACCTTCTCTTTCTTTGCTAAAACTGTGTTTCTTTGATGAAGCTTTCTACACTCTCATTTGTTTCACGCGCATCCATAATTGCTCCTTGAAGTATTTTTATGACAGCTTCTTTAAAACCTTTGACAGATAATCCTCACATCTCCGCTGTCTCGCTGTTGGATCCGCTTGACTGTCTTTTTTCCCTCCGTTTGAAACCTCCCCAGTTCTTGGTGCGACAGGTGTTTTCGAGTGAAGCCCAAGCATTTTCGTATTACTGCTCTGAGACTCTAGATCTTGTTTAAACCCTCTGTTTTACCGGCCTTCTCTGGCACTGCTCCAGCAGAGGAGGGGAACAGGCATGGCCTCTTCCCTGCTCGGTGAAGGTGAAAGTTCAGGTTTCACACATGGCTCCGTCGTCACCCATGGAGTCGGCCCCTCATCACCTCTGGGCAGCAAAACTCCTGGGACACACCCGGTATCTCAGACCCCACCCTGGGGGGAAACCAAGTCCCACTGGGCCTTTGCCCATGGGAATGGGGGCAAGGCCGTGGTTTATCCTGTAGTAGTTTCTCTTGAGTTGAACAAGTACTATGTAAAAACTTCTGCCTTGGGAGGCTGCCCCTTCCCTAATCCTGGTGCTGCAGAGAGCAGGTGTCTGTCGGGACTTTCTGTCTGCACCTGCTGGCAATCCTGGGTTGACGGCTCCATCGGCTGCACTTCGGGGATGTACGAGGCAAAAGGAAAACCCCGGAGCCCACCACTTTCTGCTTCCTCCTGTCCCAGGGCCCCGGCTGGTCAGCCTCCTCTCAACGATTCAGGTTCTTCCCGTGTGTATGTCTACTCCATCCTCCCAGAAGCAGGAACCTCAGGACTGTGGGTTTTTAAAACCGTCACAGTACCTCAGGCCTTTGCTGTGAGAATTACATGAGGCCATGCTGCTGGCACGCAGGAGACTGTTCGAAACGTTGCCTCTTACTAATTGCCGAGGCCGAGGAGTGGCTTGTCCCAGGCCCTGCAGAGCTGGGCTGACTCGAAGGCCGGCCCGCAGCAGGAGCTGGAGAAACACTCTCTACTCCCTCGGTGTGCACAATGCCGATGACCCCAGGAGGTCGTTCTCTAGGAGCGGGCTGCGCTTGGGGCTTGGGGTGCCCCCGTTTCTGCCAAAACCAGAACCTTCTCAGGCCGTGAGGAGAAACTCCTGGCTCCTTTGCTCAGCGTTCCGTTCTCTTTGTCCCTGTGCCAGGAAATAGCAGAACAAACCATGAAGAGGCGGCAGCGGCGCGAGTGGGAGGCTCGCAGGTGAGTCTCAGGGTCAGGCAGTGGTCCACAGACCACACCTGCGTTCCCAGGGGCTGTGCTGTTCCCCATTTTAGGATCGCTTGTTTGGTTTCGAGCCCAGAGCTGGTGTCCAAGATTGAACAGGCGGCTCCTGTGTTGGAGGGAAGCTGTGGCTCGCCCTCTGTCCCCCCCAAAAAACAGGGCCAGCCCAAAGGGTCTCACAAACGTGGGCCGTCTGTTAGGGGTGATGGCCCCTGGCCCTTTATCCTTAGGAAGTTTTCCAGATGTAGAGACTTGCATTCACAAATTCTTTATAGGGAAGGGAGCCAATTGTGTATAACTGCCCATAGAAAAGGATGACAAGGAGACGGTGACACATAATTCCGCTTCATATTGCACTATGCAGTTGGAGTGCTTTAAAATAAAAGTTCCATGAAGGTTTCCTCGCCCGAGGCAGACATGCAGCTGTGCCCTGGAGCTGGGTGCCCGTGCAGTGCCGCAGCTCTCAAACCCAGAGGCACCCCTACAGTTCAATCAGCAAACACGACAGCTCGTCTGCTCTGAATGCTTCTCCTTATAGGTATAGGCACAGTGTGGAAACATTGCAGGAAGTACAGGGCAGACATAAGAATAGTCCGTAATCACACTGCCCAACGGGAGTAGACTGCACTTGGGTTTCTCCAGCCAGGTTACCCGCACCCCACCTGTTTCACATGATCACAGTATGCATAACCGCACCTTTGCCCACTTCCTGTAATCATTTTCCCATGGTCTGAACAGCCTTTACAAACTGCCGAGTGCCTCAGTGGCCATGTCCCTGCTTTTTGAACTGCAGGTCACCACCAGGGTTTTTCCATTGCAAATAAGCCTGCAGTAAGAGACGGTGCAGGCAGTGAGTTTTGTCTTGGCATATTTTCTTGGAAGCAGTTTCCGAGCTTATGCCAGTTCACGTGACACTGGCAATTTCTGTCCATTTCCCATCATCTTCCTGGCGTCGCAGGCATGCCCACTGCTAAACAGTCAATGGGAAAACACGGTGCTGTGACTTATTTTGTCTTTCTTTGAATACTGTTGGCTTTGCACGTGTTTTGCTCACCATATTGCTTCCTGTTAAACACCTGCCTCTCGTGTCGTTACAGAAGAGAAATCCTCTTTGACTATGAACAGTACGAATACTACGGCACTTCGGTGAGAATAACCATGAAGCCCCACACCAGGGGTCCCTGGCCTGAAATGGGCAGAGTGAGCCTTGGGCTGAGAGCCTCAAGAGCCTGGCCCAGCTCCTGGCTCTGCATCTTTCCACCGTGTGACGTTTGGCAAGTGACACAGCCTCTCTGAGCCTTACGCTCCGAAAAATGAGGAGCGAAACCCCCTTTTCAGAGGCACTTCTTAGGGAGATCCTTAGCACCTGGCGGGTGCTCAAAAAACAGCAGCTATTATTTTCTTTCCTCATCAAGAAGAAAAAGTTCCAAAATGGAAAGTCTGCACTCATCTGCACGTGCCCAGTAGCGTTATGTGGTTTACCGGGAAGATTTTAGAACGGAAAACCTAGTGGTGGGCAAGCTGGGTAGTGTCAGGCCTAACTCTGAAAAGTAAGTTTCCATGAAAACATCCTATACTTAGCCTTAACATTTGACCCTGGGCTCTGAAATCTTCTCAGCCCCTACAAATGGAAAATTCTAAGCAATGGCAAGGGGCGGGAGCAGGTGTTACACGTTGATGCTCGCTTGGAGAAAGCGCAGCCAGTAGATGCTTTCCCTCGGAAATCTTCCCCTTGGAAGGAAACCCCCTTAGCCTGTGGAGTCTTCTGTTCCACTACTGATCTGCATCCTGGTCTCCTACCAAAACCCAGACCCGCTGCTCATAGGGAGCAAAATGCTGCAGTCTGAGGACAGCCCTCTTAGGAAGACCCTCCTGCTGGGGGTCTCAAGACCCCTCCCCTTGGGCGTCCCCATAACAGAAACTGGGGGCCCTGCTGCCCGCCAACCAGCCGGGACCCCTTGGAGATGTGGGAGGCGGCAGGACCGAGCACACACGTGTTCACGGCTGTCAGATCAGCAGAGGCGAGCGCGGAAACGGTTCACTCTGTCCAGCCTCCATCCCTGCCGTGTGGCAGCCTCGGGTTCCTGTACCTGGGCAGACCCTCAGCCCGCAGGCTGCCGGGCACATGTGCTGACCGGTCCGGCCCCAGCATCTGTCGGCACGGCCGTCCTGGTCTCAGGCCCCTCTGCTTTCTTGCAGTCGGCCATGGTGATGTTCGACTTGGCGTGGGTGATGTCCAAGGACCTCAGCGACATGCTGTGGTACGTAGACCCCTCGCCGGGTGTGTGCTTGGGGTCTCGCTGCCCAGTCAAGGTTAGGGCCGTGTGCGCTTCCTTCTGCAGAGCTGGATGCAGGTGCAGCTTAGCAGGTGGGGCCTGCTCCCTCCTCGAAGTGCCTCCCTCTGTGCCCCCAGCTCCTTCAGGGGCAGACGCTGGGCTGTGAGCCATGGGTGGGTCCTCAAGCCCCTCCGGCCTGTCTGAGGATGGGCTGCAGACCCCACCCCTGCCAGTGCCCGCTCTGGCTATGCTGGTGGCCTTGTTCCTGCCACCTGCTCCACCCCATGGGCGCTGTCAAGCCCAGACCCTGTCCCTTCCCTTCCCCTTGCAGGTGGGCCATCGTGGGACTAACAGACCAGTGGATTCAAGACAAGATCACCCAGTAAGGAGGCTCCCTGGGGCTTTCTGGGGCTTTCCAGGGCTGCTCTGTGCTGTGAGACATGCAAAGGCCACGGGGCACAGCTGCAGCCCCTGAGTGCTCAGTGCAGGCAGAGAGAGTTCTGCAGAAACAAGGGCCACTTGGGGGTGGGGGGAGTCGCACCCTCCAGTGGGGTTCAGGCCTTGGGAGGGCTTGTCACCCATGCAGGGAGGCCACCAGGTGGGGCCTGGGGCAGGAGGGTCCCCAGGGGTTCTGCTGAGAGTTCGGGTTGGATCTCGAAGGCCAGGGAGGAGTTCAAGGGGGGCTGGCTTGAAGCACAATCCCTTTGCCCCTTGATGGGTGGGCTCTGGTGCCACTCATCTGCTAGAATATGACGGGGGTGTCAGAGTCTGGGTCCTGGGGGGCCCAGGCTGAGCAGTGCAGGACCCGGGCACCAGCAACTGTCATCGGGGGATCTAAGGGAATCCACAGGCACCCCGAGCCCAGGACGCCCCCCTCTCCTAGGGGATCAGGGAGATGTCCCTGTGCAGACGAGCCCTCGCCGTGCCCCAGTGCCCTTGGCAGAGGTGTCCTGTGGGCCTTGGGGCAGACGGGTCCTGGGGTCACCCAGAGCCGGGGCCCCTCCCTGGTTGTGTCACTTTGCTGTACCTCCTGCCTTGTCTGTAAGAGGCAGTTGGGGTGCAGATAATGCAGGACAGCCCAGGCCCCATTTGGGCCCCTCTAGCGATCCCCTCTCTGGCACGGCACCCCACTCCACTGCACCCCCAAAGCGGAGGCTGTTGCCCTGGGCCGGGTTCTCGTCCCCCACACGGGTCGGGGTGTCCAGGCACCCCCCAGAGTTCTCCCAGGTCTGGCTGGAGGGTGGGCAGTACTGTTGCAGCCAACGGTACCCCGCGACCCCCAGGATGAAGTACGTGACGGACGTGGGGGCCTTGCAGCGCCACGTGTCCCGGCACAGCCACCGCAATGAGGACCCCGAGAGCGCACTCTCAGTCGACTGTGCGCGCATTGCCTTTGAGTACGAGTATCCTTGGGCCGTGTGCCGTGGCCCCCACCCCTCCCACCCCACACGGGTCCTCCAGGGCTCATGCATGCATGTCTGCAGCTAGGGCACATCCAGAGCTTCCTGTGCACCCCCAGACACACTTGGGGGGTTGTCCACATGGCCGCTGGGGCTTGGGGGGAGCTTTCCATGGCGGTCTCCAACCCTGGCCAGTGAGTCTGGGCAGAAGCATGAAGCCACCCAATGTGCAGTTAGGAATGGGTGGTTTCCATGAGGACAACCCAGGGTGTTGGGGTGTCAGGCGGGTGGTGGGATTGGAGGGCTCAGGACAGGGCTCCAGGGTCCATGGTTCAAGCCAGGGCCCACCCCTGGGGTGGGGGCTGCCAAGGCCCCAAGGTGGCCTGGAGGCAGGGTGCACGGCCAGCTGGGGGCTGGAGGGCCACTGTCCTGTTGGTGTTTACTGCAGGACCCCCGGCTGCTGGGTGAAGGAGGAGATGGTTGAACTGTCTGGGGGGCTGTGGGTAAGCGACGGGGCCAGGGACTCGCAGGCAGGCAGGTGAGGGCAAGGGGTGCTACCTGGTCATGTGGGGGTGGGTGGGTGGCTGCCCTGAGGCTTGGGGAACAAGGGTGGTGCAGGTGGGGCCGGGGGCACAGCAGGGAGGGGCTCCTTGTGCACAGCCGGCCTCCTGTCACCGCGAGTATGAAGGACGTGTTCAGGACGAGGCTGAGGATAGCGGAGGCTTCACTGGAGGTTGCATTTGGGGCCCAGTGAAAGGCTCTTGGGGGGGCAGGGGGCGGTTGTGGGGCCTGGTTAGCCAGAGGATGCTCGAGCAGGGGAGTGGCTGCCCACAGGAGCAATGCCCACCCCAGCTGTAACCATTGTGGACCCTGCAGAGCCTCCCTGCCTCAGTTTCTCCATCCGTCATGCGGGGGTCATTGCATGTGCCCGCTCCTTCCGAGTGAGGTCAGAACAGCTCTGGGCTGCCTCTATCTTAACTGGTTCTGCAGACAGAGGCCCCAGGCAGGAAGGCTGGGGGGAGCCAGTCCACAGGGTTCGAGATCATGGGGTGCACGCTCCTTGACTGCGCCCCCAGCCTGCGCCTGGCCCTCTACCAGCACTGGTCCCTCTTCGACAGCCTGTGCAATACCTGCTACACAGCAGCACGCTTCCGGCTCTGGTCCGTGCACGGGCAGAAGCGGCTCCAGGAGTTCCTGGCGGACATGGGGTGAGCACCCCCTCCCTCTGCCCTGGGGGTGCGGCACTGGTTGGGAAATCCAGCAGAGGCTGCTGCCCCTGGATGTCCTGTGCCATCAGATCCCAGACGGTGACCGAGGCTCAGAGATTGTGCTGCGTGTTCGCGTGCCCAGAACCCAGCAGCCGCCCTTCAGTGGGGGTCTCTCTGCCCCAGTAGTTTCGATTTCCACCAAAACCCCCTTGTGACCAGGGGCCTCCCCCCCACCCCAGGCTCCCACTCAAGCAAGTGAAGCAGAAGTTCCAGGCCATGGACGTTTCCTTGAAGGAGAATCTGCGGGAAATGATTGAAGAGTCTGCAAATAAATTCGGGTAGGAAACAGCGTTTTCTCTGGATGAGCTTCTTTTAAGTGTAGCTTGGAACTAAATCCCTAAAATAATACAAAAACCGGGAATGGGAATGACAAGTGTGACCTGGCTCCGATCCCGCCCTGAGTTTCCAGTTCTCTCTCGGTTTCGAATCCTGTTGTCATGGGCTGAAGGGCTGACCTCGGAGACAGGACAGCAGCCAGGGAGGGGCAACTTGGCCATATGCTTGCAGCCTTCTGGGGCTGGGTTCCGGTGACTTCTACCTGGTTCCCGTCCTTGGGCACCACTGGATCTGAGCCAGCTGGCTGCCCTCCTGCTTGGCTATGAGCAGGGCCTGGCAGGGGTATGGGGCCCTGGGCTTATTGCAGAGAGGCAATGGGGTGCAGGTGGGAGCCCCTGCTCACACCCCAAGATGCTGGGGCTGGTCACTGCCCTGCCCCGGCCAGCCAAACGGACTCGGACGAGCTCTCAGCCTCCCGCGCTTGCAGGCTGCTGTGTTGGGGCTTCCAGCCCGTTTCATCTTTTATCGGGAATGGCCACTCCCGGGGCGTTATCGAGAGCCCTCCCACGGACGCTGCCCCAGGCCCCAGGGTGATGGCCGTGTCCCCTCGTCGCCACACAGCATGAAAGACATCCGCGTGCAGACGTTCAGCATCCATTTCGGGTTCAAGAACAAGTTCCTGGCCAGCGACGTGGTCTTCGCCACCACCGCCCTGATGGAGAGTCCCGAGAAGGACGGCTCGGCGACGGGTAACTTCATCCAGGCCCTGGACAGCCTCTCCAGGTAGGGGGCCTGCCTCTGGCCCTGGGGTCTCCCGCTGACCTCTGGGGCGCGGGAACCACCACTGCCCGCAGAAGACAAACGCGGCCCAGAATCACGGCCCGCTCCGGCAGGGGCACCTCACACGCTTTCTGTCCGTCTTCAATACTTGCCATTTTCTCTTGGGCAATTCTTTTTTCCTTTTTTATTTTTATTTTTCCCCCTTTTTCCCTCATTCCCTTTTTTTAATGTTACAACTTAATTTTAATGTCTCATGTGGATTATTAAATAGAATCAAGGATTATACCAACTACATGCTAATAAAGTTCAAAACTGTACAATGCAGTTGACAATTTAGCTTAAAGACAAAAGCGTTTTAGGATCCACCTATATATTACTTACATAACCCAATTAAGGCTAGACAAGTAGGCTCCTCTCTCTCTCTCTCTCTCTCAATTCAATTTTATTGAGATATATTCACATACCCTTCAGTCATCCACAGTGTACACACAGTATCATCATACAGTTGTGCATTCATCACCACAATGAATTTTTGAACATTTTCATTACCACGAAAAAAAGAATAAGAATAAAAATAAAAAGGAACCCCTGAAACATCCCATCCCACCGTATTTTTCATGTACTTTTTGTCCCCATTCTTCCACTTATCCATCCATACACTGGATAAAGGGAGTGTGAGCCACACGGTTTTCACAATCACAGTCACCCCTTGTAAGCTACATTGTTATACAATCATCTTCAAGAGTCAAGGCTACTGGGTTGGAGTTTAACAGTTTCAGGTATTTACTTCTAGCTATTCCAATTCACTAAAAACTAAAACGGGTTATCTATATGGCACATAAGAATAACCCCCAGAATGACCTCTTGACTATATTTGCAATCTCTCAGCCACTGAGGCTTTGTTTCTTTTCATTTCACATCCTCCTTTTGGTCATGAAGATGTTCTCAATCCCACAATGCCAGGTCCAGATTCATCCCTGGGAGTCATATCCTGTGTTGCCAGGGAGATTTACACCCACGTAGGGGGGAGGGCAGTGAGATCACCTACCTAGTTGGCTTAGCTAGAGAGAGAGGCCACATCTGAGACTCATTTCCTGAGACGTCTTCATGCCTTTTAGCTTGTTTTGAAATAGACTGTTACAGTTTTTATCTTTTTTTTTGGCACGTCTTTCATATTTTTGTGGTTGCACTTTTTATCTTCGCTAGGGATGTTATTCTTCTTATTCTCTTTTATCTTAAGATAACTTTGCATGGAATTAGACCTCAGTACTTTCCTGTTGCTCATTTTCAGGTGAATTTAGTTTCCCCAACTTTTGGGGGAGGAGGCTTTGTCCAGACTGCTTTTGCTAACTCCACAGATCCCCCTTTTCTGTTTAAAAAGAGCTGGTGGCCTGCTTGCTGGGATTTCCTCGTTCTTCTCCTAGCACCCTTTTTTTCCTATAATAGCTTTATTGAGATAGAATTAATGTGCCATGCAATTCGTCAATTTAAAGTGTACGATTCAGTGGCTTTTAGTATACAACTGCAAGTTCTGCACCCATCACCACAATCTAATGTTAGAACATTATTAGCACTCCAAAAACAAACTGGTCCCCTTAGCTTTCACCCCCAGCCCCCATGTAGCCCCTAATCTGCTGACTCTATAGATCTGCTATTCTGGATGTCACATAACATGTAGTTTTTGCGACTGGCTTCTTTCACCATGCTTAATTTTCTCAAAGTTCATCCATGTTGTAGCATGTGTCAGAACTTCATCCCTCTTCATGACCAAAAACATTCTACTGAATGGATATGCCATATTTAGCGTATCCATTCATCTGTTGACAGACTCTTCAACAGGAATCTTAGAGGAAAAGCTCTCGGTCTTTCACCATTCAGTACTGCGTTAGCTGTGGGTTTTTCATATATGCTATTTATCATGTTGAGGAAATTTCCTTCTATTCCTAGTTTTCTAAGTGTTTTCAACAAGAAAGGGCTCTGGATTTTCTCAAATGCCTTTTCTGTGTCAACCAAGGTGATCATATGGTATTTCCCTTTGTCTGTTAATGTGTGGTATATTACATTAATTTATTTTCTTATGTTGAACCATCCTTGCCTGCCTTAGATAAATCTCACTTGATAATGGTGTAGACTTCTTTAATATGCTGTCAAATTCAGTTTGCTATTGTTTTGTTGAGGATTTTTGCATCAATATTTATAAGGGAGATTGGTCTGTAATTTTCTTTTTTTTGTGGTCTCTTTATCTGGCTTGGTATTAGGGTGATGTTGGCTTCATAGAATGAGTTAGGATGTGTTCCCTCATCTTCAGTTTTTTGGGAAGAATTTGAGCAAGATTGATGTTAATTTTTCTTGGACTCTTTGTGAAATTCATCAGTGAACCGTGGCCCACTTTATAGTTGGGTTGGTTTGTCTTTTTGTTGTTGAGTTGTAGGGTTCTTTATTTATTCTGGATATTAAACCCTTTTCAGATATAGAATTTCCAAATATTTTCTCCCTTTCTGTGAGCAGTATTTTTATTTTCTTTTCCTTTGAGGCACAAAATTTTAAATTTTGATTAAATCCAATTTATCTGTTTTTATTTGGTCACTTGTGCTTTGGTGCCATACCTAAGAAGTCCTTGCCTAATCTAAGGTGAGAAAGATTTGCACCTCTGTTTCTACCAAGAGTTTATAGTTTTAGCTCTTAAATGTAGGCCTTTTATCCATATGAGGTTAATTTTTAGGTTTGGTGAAAGGTCCATATTCTTTTGAACGTGGAGATCCAATTGTCCTGGCACCATTCGTGGAGCACGGAATTCTTTCCCCATTGAAATGTTTTCACACCCTTTTCGAAAATCAGGTGACTGTAAATGGAAGAGTTTAGTTCAGGGCTCTCAATTCTGTCCCATTGATCTGCATGTCAATATTTAGGCCAGTACTGCACCATCTTGAAAACCATTGCTTTGTAGCAAATTTTGAAATTGGGATGTACGAGCCTTCCTACTTTGTTCTTTTTCGGGATTGTTTTGGCTATTGGGGGTCCCTTTGCAATTCCATGTGAATATTTTAAGATCACTGTGTCAACTTCTACAAAAAAACCAGCTGAGATTTTGAGGGGCTTGCACTGAATCTGTAGATGAGTTTGAAGAATGCTGTCAACGATGTTCCATTGCAGATCCATGAACATGGGACATCTTCCAATTATTTAGATCTTCTTTAATGTCTTTCAGCAGAGTTTTGTAGATTTCATAGCATAAACTTTGCAATTCTTTTGTTAAGTTTATGCCTAAGTATCACTTTTTTTCTTGATGCTATTGAAAAATGAATTTGTTTTCTTCATTTTGTTTGTGGCTTGCTCATTGCTACTGTATAGAAATACAGTTGATTTTTTTATATTGATCTTCTATCTTGTAAACTTGCTGAACTCATTTATTAGTTTTAATAGCTTTTTTAGTGAATTTCTTAGGATTCTTTCGATTCAAGATCATGTCACCTGAGAATAGAGATAGTTTTTACTTCTTTCCCATCCAGATGCTTTTAATTTCTTTTTCTTGCCTAATTGCTGTGGCTACATCCTCAAGTATGACCCCAGTGCATTTTTACTTGTATCTTGTCTTTATTTTTCCTAACTTGCTCCATGTTGATTCCATTCTCAGCAGTTTCTCCTCAGTGAAGGGTGTCCAGGACGAAAAGACCCTGGTGGGTTGGGCAAGACTCCCTAAGACATCCTGGGAGCTACACTGCTCTGGGCCCGTGTGATCTCCCACAGCCCCTGTGCTCATGTGCTCTCGGATGCAGCAAACCCCTCCTGGGTTTAGCAACGTTCTCAGATGGCCCAGCCAAGCTCTCCTGTTGGCTGATTCCTGGAATTTTCCGTTGTTCTCGGATACTGCTGCATCTCTGTTTGCTCCAACACTGATGCCAACATTCCCCAGTCTTGCGTCCGGTTGTTTTGTTCCTCCCTGCTTCTATTTGGGTGTTTGTGGTGTTGGTCTTGCAGTCAAGTTGCTCAGTCTGCTTTTAGCCAGAAATCTGGAAAGATGCAAATACTGTACAGCCGCCACTGCCATCGTCTTCCCAGAATTGGTGGATCTGTTTTCTACATTGTCTGTGACAAAGGGACATTCATTACACTATGGTTTTTAGCTTCTTTGTAACTTGACCATCTTGTTCTATCACCAGGATCTCTCGTCCCCTACTTTGTAAGAAAAGGATGTCAGCATCCCCACTTTTGTCTGCAGCTCCCTGCCCCCAGGCCTCCCAGTTTCTGAGATCTAAGCTTTTACATACTCAGGATTGATAACACTTAACAAAGGTTGGAAAGCAGGATATAAGGTGTCTCATCTTTGGGTGTAGATTGATTGTAAGTGATGGAAATTAACAAATAGTTTTACTTTATCACGCCTAATAAAATACTCCATTGTCAATGACATGCAATGATTTTATTACTTCCTGATATAGCTCTTTGTTTTGCCTGGAGTTTTTAATTGCCTCCTTTATTACAAGCAATTTATTTTTCCAACTTGCCTTCCAGCAGGTGTGTTCCCTGAGCTCCTTGTTTTTTTCCTGGAGAACCCAGGACCCTGTCTTCCCCCTTCAGTCTGGACCTGCTCCTCTAGACCTGCTGCCAGCTGTTACCAACACCCTTTGCTGCAGCCTGGGTTAGAGCCAGTGTTTCTTAGGATGCACAGCTTTGTCTTTTTTAGTTACTCCCTCATGTAGCTCAGGATAGAAGTCAAGGGTGAAGATAATCTCCCCTTGAATACAAATTCTATTTCTCCACCATATTCCAACAGCCAGTGCTGCCAGCGAGCAGTCTAAGGCATTTTGATTTCTATTTCCTTGTAAATGACCTCCCCCCCCCATCCATGAAGCTTTTTGGATCTTTCCCTCTCAGTGTTGTATTTCATAGCGATGAGTCCAGGGCAGATCTTGTTCTGGGTATTGTACTGGGTTCTCAATCCAAAGACCCTTGTCTCTCCACTCGGGAATGCTTTCACGTTATGCATTTGCTGTTCACCATATTCATACACACATTGGTGTTTCTGTTCTCTCTTCCCAGGCTTCTTGGAATGATGCTCTGCTCTAATTTTCTCCATACAGTTTCCATTCCATTGTCTTCTTATCACTGTGAAGGAAGCTTTTCTTTGACATTTTCCACTAGGCTTTGAGCGAATTATTTATTTTTTGCAATCATTTTAATTTCCACCAGCACTACTTGTTTTCTGATTGTTCCTTTCTCATAGCATCCTGTTCTTGGTTTAAGAGTGTAATCATTTCTGAAGTCTTTGAAGTTAATTTTAAGTTTTCTTTTGTTCTCAGAATTCTCTCTGTTCCCTGCAGGGTCATTTTTTTCTGGCCACAAGCCTTTTTCAGATGCCTGGTGGTCCTTCCTGTTTGCGAAGGGAGCTGTGGAAGCCGGCTGAACTCTGGGTCTCAGGCCCGGCTCCCGGCTGGAAGGCCTCACTTCATCTTGGGCAGAAACTGACTGTGTCACTAGGAGCCCCAAGTGTTGAGTGCAGAGGCTTTTCTCCAGGGCCCTGTGTCTTCACAGAGGGTTCATGTCAATGTATTTTTTGCAGGTAAAAATCTGCCCGTCAGCTGGTGGGATTTGCCCCAGTTCCCCTCTCCAGCAGTGCCCCCAGCCGCGTGCATCAGGGCTGCTGTGTGGGAACTTCTGCTGCCCCAAGACACCCCTTCCCACACTCACTTCCATCCCTGTCCCTTCCTTAGAGGGACCAAGAGGAAAGAGTCCTACCCCTCTGAAGCAGGACCCGCACGTTCCCTTCGGGCCTCCGTGTTATTGCACCAAGCGTTCTTGGCGTGGATCGCCGAGGCCACATGTCTGTCCACCTTGCAGGAGTAATCTGGACACGCTGTACCACGGCCTGGAGCTCGCCAAGAAGCAGCTGCGCGCCACCCAGCAGATCATTGCCAGCTGCCTCTGCACCAACCTCGTCATCTCCCAGGGCCCCTTCCTGTACTGCACCCTCATGGAGGTCTGGTCCCCACGCCCATGGACAGACGCACGGACACCAGGCCACCCCTCCCACAGCTTCCACTCACCCGTGCCCTCCCCGCAGGGCACGCCGGACGTCGTCCTGTTCTCCAAGCCGGCGTCCCTGAGCCTGCTCAGCAGGCACCTGCTCAAGTCCTTCGTGTGTTCGGTGAGTCCCCCGGGTGGGTGGGTGCAGACAGGCAGGCCTGGGGGTGGGGGCTTCTCAGCCGGGGCCGATCGGGAAAGGTGAGGTGGGTCATGGCACCGACTTGCCTCCCAGCACAAGGTTGCTTTCGGGGCTAGCTTGTCCCCCTCTCTGTGCCCAGCTCTGACACCCTTCCTGTCCTGGGCCCCCAGCAGCCCCCTTACTCTGCCAACATTTGGGCAGGGGTCCCTTCCCATTTGTGTCAGGCACAGGAGCCGTCTGCCCTTGAATGAGGGGATCTACCCTGGGGGATCCTTGAAACAAGGTGCGTGGCCGGAGCCTGAAATTATCTCACAAGCCGCACGTGGAGGCCCCCAGGAGTGCCCGTGGGAAGATGTGCCGAGGGCAAACCGGGAGCTCTGGAGTCCCGCAGGCTGGCTCCGGGGGCAGCCTCCCGACTGCAGGGTGAGGGTGATCCGACATCCGAGCCGCAGTCTCCTCACCTGTAGAAGGGTGACCTCAGGCCTGTTTCCCAGGACCCAGCCATTTGTCGAGCGTTTACAGAACCGCCGTCCCTGCCGGCCAGTTTGTATGCCGGGGCCCTCAGCCTGGGCAGCTGGGATGGTGGGCGAACCCCGCTGTGGCTATGGGGGAAGCAGGGCAGGGAGCACGTCTCTACTCTGGGGGACACACGTGCTGGCAGCGGGGCAGGCGGGACACGCACGCATGCAGTTTCGGGGGTTGGCACGTGGCCCCAAGAAGAGGGAGCAGGACAAGGGTGAGGAGCTGGGTTGGGAGGGTTGGAGCTCCTTACGGGGAGGTCGGGGAGGGGGAGCAGCAAGGGCAGAGCCCCCTCGGGACGCCCAGGGGCAGAGGGGCCATGTCCCAGTGGGGGGCCCAGCGAGAGGGAGGCAGCGTCCTGGGGGCTCTGGGGAAATCGGGGGCAAGAGCAGCTTTAGGAGGTACCAGGAGTGCAGCGGGGGAGTAGAGCACCCAGGTCGGGTGGGGGTGGCGTGGTGCAGGTGGGGGGCATCAGCACTGGCTCTTGGCCCCTGAAGTAAGAACAGCTCCTAGACACCTGACGTCCATGTGCTGAAAACGGTCTTGAGCCCGGGTTTTGCTAGATCAGGTGCGGAGCTGGTGCCCATTGAAAACCCACCTTTGGGGGCCTTGGAGAGACAGATCTGCCCGGAGCCATGCAGCACAGGCCCCCACCCCAACCCGTGGGTGCACAGGGATCCCCCATCAGGCCGGGGGCTGCAGTGGAAGAGCAAACGACGGCCACACCCGGGGCGCAGGCAGCAAGGGGCCCCCCACCCTGTGGTGGGTGCCCTCCCTGTGGCTGGCTGGCACTGCGGGTAGAGGGAAGACGTCCTCCCGTGCACTGACACCACCCAGTGCAGCCCAGAGCCACCCCCACGGGATCAGTGAGGGGGTCTCGGGGCTCTCACATGACGAAACCTGCCACCGGGCAACTGAAGGGACAGCAACGGTCACTCGGCCACGGTCAGGCAAGGCACCCACAGGGCACACAGAGCAGTGAGGCCTGAGCAGGGCATGGGGTGCAGGGCTGTGGGGGGGCCCCCAACAGTGATCACCTGTTTCTAGAACCCACCGCCTACTAAGGGCTGGGAAGGGGGCCGGGAATTTCAGACACCGCAGAGGAAACAACATCCTCTCGGGGATTGACACCTGTGGGTCATTGCTAAAAGACACCTGCAGGTGCCTTGCCCCAGGTGACCGCAGCATCCCAGGAGGCGGCCGCTCACAGAGGGCCGGGGGTGGCCTGGCCCCGCGCTGACCATGCCCGGGCGGCTGTGCTCTGCTCCCCAGACGAAGAACCGGCGCTGCAAGCTGCTGCCCTTGGTGATGGCCGCGCCGCTGAGCGCCGAGCAGGCCACCCTGACCGTGGTGGGCGTCCCCCCGGAGACCGACAGCTCCGACAGGAAGAAGTGAGCGGGCACCGCAGCGACCCGGTTGGGGTCGCCCACCCCTGGCCCCCCACCCTGGTTTGCCCGCCTCAACCCTGGGGGGAACTTGCAAAGGTGTTTAGCTCATGTTCCCAAATTAGCAGGCCCTGGGGCAGCTGCACCTGTGGGGTGTTGGGGAGCAGGTATGCCCTGGGCTGAGGGGACCGCCCCAGGGCCTGCAGGGTGGTGGCAGGCACCCCAACAGCAGGAGAGATGGCACGTGGGCCACGGGCCCAGGGGAAGCCACTAAGAGTCCTGGGGGTCCCCAGGGCTGAGTGCCCAGTCCCCTGGGGGAGTCTCACCCCTGGCCACATGGGGACAGCATGGCCGAGGGCAGGAGGTTTCTTGCCCCCTGGGGAGGATGGAAGTCAGACTGGCTAAGGGGGGCTGCACCTGCAGAGAGGAGCCCTTGGCCCAGGGGACCGACCCCTCTTCTGAGGAGGGAGCAGCTGAGCTGAAAACCTGAGACACCCCCCCCCCCCCAGAAACTGCTCCTGGCGACCAGATGTGTGTGTCCCTGACAACCCTGGGCAGCGGTCACCTGGCTTGTGCCCCCTTACCTCCGAGTGCCCAGGGAAGCCCGCCCCCAGGCCCGTCTGCACAGAGCAGGCGTCCAGCTCACGGGAGGTCACTGCTCACTGGGGCCTGGGGTGGGAATGTCCTCCCTGCAGCTGACAGCTCAGTCCCAGGGCCAAGACCAGAAGACGGAGCCCCCCACTCACGCCACGGCGGAGGCACCCACTCCTGCCCCCTGCCTTCCAGCTCGCCCACCCAAGTCTCCACCGCTCACAGGGCGTGTGGGGGTCAAGCCCCCCATTGGGGCGACTGTGCTGCTGCCCCCCCACACACACACTGAGGGTTCCCGGGTCTGCGGGAGAAGTGCTCTCCATAGCCGCGTGTCCTGGTGAGCAGTGATGCCCCCCCACTGCTGGACACTTGGTTATTGAATACGCCATGGTGGGTCTGTGACCACTAGGCTCATGCACAGTTGAGAAGCTTTGCCAGCATCTTCTAGAATGTTCCCCAGCCCTTCCTGCCCCCTTGGGCTGCCCCCTTTCCTGGCTCCATGCACACGGGTTCTGGCAGGCAGGGGCCGCGGCCGCCCTCCTTTCCTTGGCTCTGTGTGGAGATGCAGACAGCCAAGCCCTCGGGTCAGCCACCTTGGGGGCTTCGCCTCTGGACCCAGGGCTCCCGGGACGCACCAAGAGGCCCCTTGGATGTGCACCCTGGAACGGATGCTGCCCTTGCTCCTTCCTGCAGCGAGTCGGGGTGGGCTGCGCCCCCCCCCCATTTCCTTGGACACTTAGATTCCCACAGCCAGGAGTCTTTGACCATCCGTGTCCCTAGGGGCTGGGGTCTTGGTGGAACCTCCCACGAGCTCCCCCCACCTGTGGCCCCAGCCCCAGCCCCTGCCGTCCTGCTCCCCCCTGGCTGGCTGTGTGCACGGTGGGGGCCGCACAAGCATGGAGTCCGTTCCCCGTCCCTCTCCAGCACACTCCCTGCAAAATGGGGTTCATCCCTGCCCCCCCTCCCTGCCTAGCCAACCCCTCGGCATTCTGGGGGCGCTTCTGCCTCCCACCCGCCCTCTGAGTTGCGCCCTGCAGACTCCTCCCTCCTGCCCTGCAATGACCCGCGGGATCTGTCCTAATCTTGAGGGGCTGTGCAAAGTGGAGACTCCGGGGGACACCTGCAGCCAGGGGGCGCAGGGGCTCCAGCCACAGCACAGGGTGGATTTGGGATCAGCAGAGACGGGCCGGGGAGGAGGGGAAGGAGCCCTGGTGCCTGGAGCCCCAAACCCAAACCCCAGGCCTCGGGGCAGGAGGGGGACAGCCACAAGGGACAGTGAGATCAGCGGCCAAGGGGCCGTGTGTAGACCGGGCTGGGGTGGCGGGAGGCTCCTGGCAGGCAGCTGGCACCTGAGCGGCCCGTGCTCCCGCAGCTTCTTTGGGAGGGCATTTGAGAAGGCCGCGGAGAGCACCGGCTCCCGGACGCTGCACAACCACTTCGACCTGTCCGGTAAGAGCTTGGCCAGCCCCGGAAACCACGGGGGCACTGAGGGGCCTCTCTGTCCTCACAGCCCCAGCAGACGGGCACCCAGGCCTGGACCCCCATCTGCGAGTGGGCACCCCCACAGTGGCTAGTGGCTGTCAGGTCACGGTGGCTGTGGCGCCTCCTCTGTGTGACGGCCAGGAACTGACCAAGGAGAGCGGGAGGTTCCTCCCAGGCCCCTGGCCCCCACCCACCCTCCAGCACTGGGCACTTGGCCATCTTTACCCTTTTGGTTTTGCCCAAGGACTTTAAAGTGCTCCAGTCGATTGGACACTAGCCCTGCACCCCTCCGGAAGGCCCCTTTCTTGCCTCATTACCCCAATTCCCTAAAGAGTGACCACCCTTGGAGGGCCGTCCTTTGCCAAGCTGCCTCCAGCATCTTGGAGTGGACCCCCCACCGCACCCCCCACCCCATTCATCCAATGCCCTCGGTGTGCCC
>PVKY010003332.1:0-22027 GCA_004027775.1 Bradypus variegatus | reverse complement strand
CATGTCTCTAACCTTCTCCCCCACTTCCTCCTTCCCCCCACTGTCTATGCATCTCTCCACCCTTCTCCCCCACTTCCTCTCCCTTCTCCTCCCCTCAGATCCTCTCGGGTGGTTTTTTTTCGGGTTCTGAGTTGGGGTTTTGGACGGGGAGTATTGGCAAGCATCTTTGTGGATGAGGGAAAGGGCTTTCTCTGCGCAGGGCCTGCGCTGGGCAGGAGGGCGTGACTCCCCTGGCCCCCAGAGCCACCAGGGCAGACCCCCCCACACACACATGCACACTGTCCGTCTCCTCCGTTACCTCCCTCCCCCCACACACGGCTTCTCCACCTCTCATTCCCCACTGTCCCTGCTCCTTGCACACTTGCACACCCTCACTCCTGCCAGATCCCACCTGCCCCTGTCCCCTCCCACACACACCCAGGAGCCTCCTTGAAGGGCCCCCAGCGACACCTTTGCCGTGAAGAGCCCTCCCCTGCTGGGCCACACATGCACTCGTTCACCGTTTCGTAAGCCCCACTGGGTGCCACAGATGGGACGGTGGGCAGAAAGCAGCCTGCCGGGGGAGGCAGGCATTAGTCACACAACCCCCAAACCCCGCTGAAATCCTAACCACACTGTGAGCTGAAGGACGGGCAGAGCTAACAAGGCAGAGAGAGGAGAAAATGGGGCATCCTAGGCCATGCAAAGGTCCTGGGGCAGAACGGAGCTTGGCAGGGGTTAGGGTCTGGAGTTAGGGGTGTGGATGGAGCAGTGAGAACAGAGGAGAGTTGACCCAGAGAAAGCCCAGGAGGGCAGGAAGAGGCAGCCCCTGGGAGCCTTGTGGTGGAATTCGGGGTCACTCCTAAGTGTCCGAAGAGGCCCCAGGAGACTTGGGGCCAGAGAGGGGCTCTATCCGACGTGCAATTAGATGAGACCACTGTGTCTGGAGCAGCTCGGCAGGAGCTGGGATGGACGTGGTCACCAGGAATCCCAGAGGGTAGCAAGAGACACTGGGGGAGTCTGCTCCAGTCCAGAGGGGCGAGAACTGGGAAGCAGCTCAGGGCAGGGATCGAGGAGAGAAAAGCAAAGTTGAGAGATGGGAGCTGGGGAGGGAGAGTGGGTTAGGAGTGATGTGGGCTTTTGAGGGCCTCGGGGAGCCGGGCCTGCAGCTGGGGGGATGGATCGAGGGTGGATGTGTGCCTGGCTGGGCCCCCACCACCCCAACCTCTCTTGTCTCTTCCCTCACCTCCTGTGTCTCCCTTCTCGCTCAGCTCCAAGAATGGCAGCATGCTCTCTGCACGCGTGTCCCCACAGGCTCCCACCTCCAAGCTTCTCCTGCACGGTGCAAGCTCCCCCTGCTCTGCTCCAAGCCCGCAGCTTCCAGGGCCGGCCTGCCCGTGCATGCTCTGCTGAGCCCATGTTCCGATCCGCCCCATGGAAGGGATGGCTTGTACCTTGGGGATGGGTGGGAGGGGGCTGGGGGCAGCTGGGCCAGCAGCCCATTCCCAGGTGCAGCTGGGTGGCCAGGCAGGGCTGGGGTCCGGTCGGTGGGGCCTGGAGGGTGATGTGTTTAGCTAAGCCCAAGTTTGGGGGCTTCTTAGAGGTGCTTGGGACATTCTCAGAGACAGGGTAGGAACCCCCAGCCCAAGCCTCCTCCTCCAACCCAGAGGCCCACAAGGCGTCCTCACGTGTCCGAAAGTCTTCTAGACATTGACACCAGATCCAAAAGACTATTTCCAGCCCCCCAAATTCCTCAAAGCCCTGTCCCTGCCTCCCAGCTCCCAGCACTAGCGCAGCTACAAACCCGTTCGCTGGGAAGGCCTTGAGAACCGTCAAACAGGAATGTCCATAAAATTTGTCATCCAAACTGGGACGCTGGAGCCCAAAAGCAGGTGCTGTCAACAGTTGTGGGGACTGAAGAGGCAACCTGAGAGGTCACCCCCTATGCCATTTGGCAGGTGATGACGAGGCCAATTTAAGTCTTGCTGTACAACCTGCATATCTAGGAATCCTCCAAATGCCAAAGAGCAGATTTCAGTCAAGGTGCCTCTTAGCAAGAGATTGTCTTCTCCTCTTGGCCTCAACCCTCTGGGTGAATATCCACTAAAGGAGGATTTCTGGGGTCTCTCTGAGGCCGGGCTCAAATTCAAAGGCCTGCAAGAACCAAGCAGATCCAGAAAGCCAAGAAAGAAGGAGCCACTTCTAGGCCATCAAGACTTTGGCAAGGGGGAGGTCCATTTCCTGTGTTGCCAGAAAGCCCAGTTTTTAAGTGAAGTCTCTGTTTTGTTTTTTTTCTTTTTAAACATTGGCCACTTTTTTTTTCTTTTCTAAAGCACTGCTCAGGCCCAACAAAAGAGCCTCATCAGCCAAATCTGGTCCACGTGTGACTTTTGGTGCCCACCCACATGCACACACCAATGTCCCCTGAAGCCCTGTCCCCTGGACAAGTGGGCCCATCTCCAGTTGGCCTCTGTCTGTCCCCCAACCTCACAGTCTGGTTCCGGGTTCTGGCTTGGGTGGGAGGAGGTAGAGACAGTGGACAGACAAGGGGGTCTGTGAGCCAAGGCAGGGGCCGCCCAGGGAGGTCCTGGGGGCAGGGACGGCCCACCTCCCTGTCCCCAGCACCGGCCCCTCGGTGGGCCCTGGCCGATCCGAGCTCACCCACGGGAGCTGCGTACTTCCTGCTTCCTGCAGGCCTGGTCCCGTGCTACTCCACCCAGCCCCAGAAGCTGAGAAGCCATCCCTGAGAGGGGGGAAAAGGGCCCCAAATGCATCTTCTCGGACTCAGCGGGCAGCGAGGACTCACCCTGCAGCCGAACAGCCCCATCTCCCTCCCGTCCTCCCCATTCCCGCTCGCCAAGGGGGTAAGAAAAGATGCTTTCCCGCTTCTCCCAATTGGCTCCTGCGTTGGCTCCTCTTGGCCGTGGGGTGAGGAGAGGGCGGGCAGGAGTGGGTGGGCACCTTGGTAGGGCAGGCCAGGATGCCCGTTGAGTCTCAAGACAGATGCATTTCTGGCCCAGAGCTTAATGTGCCCTCGGAGCACGCACACGTCCCCCCATCCGGCCTGAGCGTGCTGGCTCCCCTCCCCTGCCCAGTACCCCCCGCCGTGGTATTTCTGCATTGTACACATGTGACGGATTTGGCAACTTGACCCGCTTGTGTCCTCTCGTCTCAGTGCATTTGGTTGTTGGGAGAAACAAAAACCATCTCGATTTTTTTCCTGATTGGATGATTCGGATATATTTTCTTTTCCTTGTTCTTTTGTTATTTCTTCCCCCCACCCTTCCCCAGCCTGTCCCTTCCTTGTCCTTCCTTTTATTTCCTTTTCCCCTTTGGGGGTGGGGAGGGCAGGGAGGCTTTATGCTTTTGAGTTGATGCCTTTTCCTCCTTCTTACCCCCCCCCCCAACTTTGCCCCTTTTCAAGATTTTTCCTCTGCACCATTGCCTTAATAGTGCTTTCTCTCCTCCCCTCCTTATTTGGGGTCTGGCTTGCTTTTTTCCTGTTGGTTGGCTTCACGTAGGGGCCTCTGTGAGTGGTGATGGCTCTTGAGTCCCTGGGGATGGGTGGATGGTCACCCCTCTTTCTCCATCTCCCCAGAACAACTTCATCAACCTGAGCTTCCTCCGCCTCTTCCGAGCGGCCCGGCTCATCAAACTCCTCCGTCAGGGTTACACCATCCGCATTCTCCTCTGGACCTTTGTGCAGTCCTTCAAGGTGAGCCCCTGCCTGTGCCACCCACCCCGGGGCTGAGAAGAGTGGGTCCTCTGCTATGGCTGGAAACGCCTCTCGGAGGGACCCTGCTCAGCATCTGTTAGCTGCGAGGCTTTCATCTAACTCCCTTTCCTTGGAGTGTTCCTAGAGCCCTAGGGGAGCCCCTGAAGCCTTTGCCTATGGCTTTACCCCGGAGCACCCAATCCAGTGGGGCAGAGCGTGGGGACAAGGGAGGAAAATAGCCTCCCTGCTGGTAAGGAGCCCCGCACCCCTCTTCACTGCCTCCCTTCCCTCCAGGCCTTGCCGTATGTCTGCCTGCTGATTGCCATGCTTTTTTTCATCTACGCCATCATCGGGATGCAGGTGAGGGCTGGAGCCCCTAACGTTCCCAGAGCACCCTGGGGCAAGGGTGGGTCAGGGGAGCCCCGTTCAGATTGGCGGCCGGGCCTCCCTGGGACCACGGGAGGCAACGCCATGCCTGCGCAACCCCCTCCACCTCCCCAGGTGTTTGGCAATATCGGCATTGACGTGGAGGACGAGGACAGTGACGAGGACGACTTCCAAATCACCGAGCACAACAACTTCCGGACCTTCTTCCAGGCCCTCATGCTTCTCTTCCGGTGAGGAGGGCGGGCCCTCACCCTTCTCTTCCGGCAGGGGCGTGTCCTCCTGCCTCTCTTCCGGTGAGGGCGTGTCCTCACGCTTCTGTTGCAGTGGGGACGTGCTGTCATCCTTCTCTCCGGGTGCGGGGCGAGCTCGCTTGCTTCTGTTCAGTGGGGGGCTGTGCCCTTAAACGCTTCTGTTCCGGTGAGACGTTGGGAGGGCGTTGCGGGATCCCCGGGACTCCAGCATGGTGAGAGCTAGAGGCCATGGGACACAAGCGTGGAAGGCATTCGTGGGCATCTCGTTGAAGCCTCCTGACCATCCAGTTTGGTGGGGATTCTTGGGAACCCCAACTGAGAGAGGAGGAAACTGAGGCTTGATTCCTTCCTTCTTAACACTGGCTACAATTTTAGAGGTTGTTGATGCCAATCAAAAGCAGTGTGTTCTCCGCCTGATGTGCTCAAATAACCAATTCCTGATAAGCCAGGGTCTCAAAAAGAGAGTTTGTTGCTAAGCGCGAAGCAGGGGAACGGTTGGCCTCTGGACCTAAAAGTCTGACTCACTGTACTACAGTAACTCTGATATTTTATAGCATCAAAAGATGGGCAAGTTTTAGGACCATGAGTACAATGGTCAAGATGAGGAAGTTAGAGATGATCTAATTATTGAGCATGCACAGATTGATTGCATGCTTAGCCACAGAATGTATGTAAGAAAATGGCAGATTATAATGAGGTTGAGGTCACTTATAGGTTAAAGTTTAACCTACTGTGCACGTTAGGTGAGCCAATTTTGGTTAGATGCAGCTCCATCTAGCAAGACAGTTTTGGAATTGGGGTGGGTTAGTTCTAGGCTGACTCAAGGCCCTTCATGAATAAATATTGGGGGTTGTCTTTACTGATCATGACTCTAAAGTTGAGAAACAGGATAAGGTGGTACAAGTGGGGTGTCCTTCCAACGGTTTAAAATAACAAGATAAAGTTTATTTAGTTATACAATCATTATCAAAGATCAAGGCAGCTGGATTAGAGTTCAGTAATTTCAGGTATTTCTTTCTAGCTATTCTAACATGTAAAAAGGAAATATCTATATAATGATTCGGTAACCATAATCATTTATTAAACGCTGACTCCTCGGTTGTAGTGCTATGAGGATACCCTTCTAGAGGGGATGGATGACCAGAAGGGCCATCACAGCTTTAAATAAGGTGGGCAGGGATGCCTCCATCAGGGGGTGACATTTGGGAGAAATAGGTGAGGAAGGGAGCCATGTAGATATCTGGGGAAAGGGCATTCCAGACAGAGGGTGGAAATGGCAAGAGCAAAGGTCCTGGGGCAGGAGGATGAGTGGCATGTTTGCGGGAAGTGAGAAGCCCATGTACGTAGAGCAGAGTGTCATCAACAAGAGATGACAGCCGCCTGTCATCTATATCCCCAGATAGACTGGACCCACATCTCTTGGGGAAGGGCATTTTAAAACCCTCCATGGGTTTTAATGCACAGTCAAGGGTGAAACCTTTCTATGAGCTCCTGCAGAAAGGAGGTCCACGCAGAACCCAAGTGTTCAACTTCCAGGTCGTGCCATGCCTTGGGGGCACAGTGTCCAGTCTGGGCTAGATGCCCAGGTCCCTGATGCCCCCTCTCTGTCCTCAGGAGTGCCACCGGGGAAGCCTGGCACAACATCATGCTCTCCTGCCTCAGTGGGAAGCCATGTGACAAGAACTCTGGCATCTTGACTCCCGAGTGTGGCAACGAGTTTGCTTATTTTTACTTTGTTTCCTTCATCTTCCTCTGCTCGTTTCTGGTGAGTGTCTGGACCTGCCCTAGTAGGCTCCTTGGGCCTGGCTTCCTTTCAGGGGAGAGGGTTTCCTGAAAGTATGGCATCCCCGAAAGTGTGCTCCCCATAAGGCTACTCTGAGCCAGTCTAAGATTAGGTGAACCAAGTGTCTCCATCCAGGCACTGTTGACCTTTGGGGCCGGGTCATGCTTTGTTGAGGAGGGGGCTGTCCTGTGCATTCTGAAGGTGTTTAGAAGCATTTGGCCTTGACCTACTAGATGCCACCACCCACCAAGTTATGACAATCAAAAATGTCTCCAGACATTGCTAAATATCTCCTGGGGACAGCTAAATTACCCCCAGTTGAGCATCAGTGGGTTACACTGAGAGAAAAATTACTCATGCAGTTGTAGGAAACTACCACTTACTCTCCACGAGCTGGGGTTCCCCTTCTGTAAGTCGGGAGACAGGAAGGACTCAGCCACATAAACATCCTCTAGGGTGCTATGAGATCTTGCAAGGAACAGAATCTGCTTTCACCAGTTAAAAAAAAAAAAAGATGCATTTTCAGGAGGAGAAAAATGGATCTCGTAGGACCCAAGGAGAAGATTGAAACCAGGAATCAGGGAAGAAAAAATAATAATAATCAGGAATCAGAGCAACTGCCCACTCTGATTCTCTTTCTCTTTAAACTCTCAGAGTCCCTCTAGGGCTTCATCTCTGCAAACTCTCTTTATTCTCTTCTCTCCCTGTATCCATCAGAACACGGTCAGAAGTGCAGATATTTCCTTCGGGGGGAGTTTAAGCCAGGGATTAGCTACATGGGGTTGAAAAGGCAATCAGAGGATGCTGAAGTTGATGGGGTTACCAGCTGCAGGGTGGCATTAAAAGGAAAGGGGCATGTTCTCAGCACCCTGGGAATTGGAGGAGGGCTCCATGTATCTGGGACCCAGGGCTCTGAGTGGGGGGTACCACTTGGCTGGGGATTCGGACCACCTAGGAGAGGTGCTACTCTGGACAACTGCCCATCCACACGGGAAGCAGGCATCCCTTCTCCTTTCCTACCCCAATCTGGTATCCTGACTTACACTGGAAGGTTATAAACCAGAAGGCAGCTATCGAGGGACTGTGGGAGCTGTGGTTTGCAGACACCCACACCCAAGCGTCAGAGTCTGTCGGCAAATGCCCCCCATGTGCTGCTGTTGTGCAAAATACCAGAAATGGATTGGCTTTTATAAAGGGGGTTTATTTGGTTACAAAGTTACAGTCTTAAGGCCATCAAGTGTCCGAGCTAAGGCATCAACAATAGCGGACCTTCACAGAAGAATGGCTAATGGCATCTGGAACATCTCTGTTGACCAGGAAGGCACGTAG
This sequence comes from Bradypus variegatus, assembly GCA_004027775.1. Classification (NCBI taxonomy): domain Eukaryota; kingdom Metazoa; phylum Chordata; class Mammalia; order Pilosa; family Bradypodidae; genus Bradypus; species Bradypus variegatus. Next base: position 14,583 of record PVKY010003332.1, on the reverse strand, counting down.
CTTACGTCTTCCTTTGCTCCCAGGTTGTGTTTCAAAATGGCTTTCTCCCAGGACATTTCTCTCTAGGCATCTGGGTGTATCTCTTAGTTTCTCCCAGGCAAACTCTGGGGGAGCAAAAGTCTACTTTCAATGGCCGTCTTCAAAATGTCTCTCTTGGCTGCAGCACCAAGCTCCTTCTGTCTGAGCACTTACAGGGTTTCAGTGATTTAATTAAGACCCGCGCTGAATGGACAGGGTCCATATCTCCATGGAAGTGATCCAATCAGAGTTATTACCCACAGTTGAGTGGTCACATCTCCATGGAAACAACTTAATCCAATGATTCCAACCTGATCAACACTAATATGTCTGATCCCACAAGACTGCATTAAAGAACATGGCGTTCTGGGAGTCATAATACATCCAAACCAGCACACCTGACTTCCACTGGCTTCCATCGGCAAGATGTAACCGGAAGTCAGCTGCCAAGGGAGTTTGGGAGTTGTGGTTTGCAGACACCCGAACCCAAGCATCAGAGTCTGTTGGCAAATGCCCACCATGTGGCCTCATGCCAGCCACAGCTTTGTACTGCCTCTCCAGTCGAGCATCTAGAGTCGCTGACCCAGTAGATCATCTCCCAGTTGCAGATTCTTGGAAGAGAGAATCAGAAATGGCCAGCCTCATCTAAGCAGCTATGGGTGCATATGGAGACACAATCTTCAAACACAACCCCTAGGGGAGGCAAGCATCCATAGAGATCTCTACAGAACTTGATGCCAGACCCCCAAGAACAAGGACCTCTGTTTTGTTCACTGCTGCGTCGCAAGTGCCTAGGACAGGGCCTGGCTCCGTCAACGTCATGAAATGAGGAATTTGAAACTGAGTCACTAAATTAGTGTTGGGGATAGAATCACTTCTCTCCCACAGAAGACATGTTCTGTTCACATCTGTTCCGGTTTGCTAATGCTGCCGTTATGCAAAACATCAGAAGTGGATTGGCTTTAATAAAAGGGGGTTTATTTGGTTACCAAGTTACAGTCTTAAGACCATAAAGTGTCCAAGGTAAGGCATCAACAATCGTGTACCTTCACTGAAGGAAGGCCAGTGGTGTCCAGAAAAACATCTCTAAGCTGGGAAGGCACGTGGCTGGCATCTGCTGATCTGGGTTGTGTTCTAGCTCCTCTTTCAGTCCCTGTGGGTTCTTCAAAATGTCTCTCTTGGGGCGTTTTGTCCTCTCTTAGCTTCTCCAGAGCAAAAGTCTGCTTTCAACGGCCGTCTTCAAAATATCTCTCTCAGTTGCTCTCCAAATGTCACTCCCAGCTGCTCTGCGTTCCTTCTGTCTATCAGCTCATTTATATGGCTCCAGTGATTTAATTCAGACTCACGCTGAATGGGTGGGGTAAAACCTCCATGGAAATGATCCAATCAAAGTCATCACCCACAGTTGGGTGGGTCTTATCTCCATGGAAACATCCAATCAAAAGGTCACACCCTAACCAAAAAGATTAATCAATCTGCCCTCACAAGATTGCATGAAAGATAATGGCATTGGGGGGGCCACAATACATCCAAACTGACATAGCATCTTAATCTGCATTCCTGTGGGTGTGAACCCCTGTGTAACTAGGGCCTTGCGAAGATGTTATTAATAGTTAAGGTGTGGACTCATTTATGAATAGGGTCTTTGAAATTCCTGTTAGGTGAGGCCACGTTGAATCAGGGTGAGCCTTCCCCCATATGTCTGGCATCCGTATAAAGAGAGGAAATCTAGACAGGAACACAGACAACTGGACGCAGAAGTAGAAGTCAGAGGAAGCCGCAAGAGGAGACCAAGGGTCAGATCACCAGGTGATGGAAGCAGAGATGCAAACCAGGAAACCCAGGGGCTCGCATCAGCCAGTGCCAGAAAGCTGCAGACTTCAGGAAAAAGTATGGCCTGCTGATAATGTTGATTTGGGACTTCTAGCCTGCAAATCCATGAAGCCATAAAGTCTCATTGTTTAATCCAAACATTGAGTAGTATTTGTCGTAGCAGCTCAAGCAAACTAAGACATTCGGGGACACCTAGGATAACAGGTCATTTGTTAATACGTACCTTATTTATATTTAAACATTTATTAAATATTAAATATGTGCCAGGACTTAGACTAAGCTCAGGGGCTTATAGGAAAGAATGCATTTCTCTCATATTTTGCAGGGTTGTTGGGAAGACATGTCAACAGACAATGACAATACAGTCTGATATATGATTTGGCTGGGGGGGACCTAGACTGGGGAAAGGGAAAGGCCTCAAAGAATAACCCACAGGTGAGCAGGAAATTGACTATATATTCACCAAATTTGTTTCAAGTACCAGAAACTCGGCTGAAACCAACTTAAGCAAAATGTGCAATTCACAGATTTGTGTAACTGAAACACGAGGGTGAGGCTGGAACCCAACAAGCAAACCCCTCCATCGCTAAGCTTTCTCCACACTGCACAGGGTTCATGCTCAGACACTGTCCTCTTGGAGGCAAAACGGCTGCTAGGGCTCCAGCAGAAATCAAAAGGAAAGCTCTCATTGGGCCACCTGGGTCATGTGCCCCCTCCCTAACCAATGACAGGCCTCAGTTATGTGGCCACCACCTGTGGAGTTGTGAAGTGGGTCCAGCCACACCCAACTATGGCATCTAAGTGTACAGTGGAGCAGGGGATTCCCCAGGCACTGTTACCCAAAGGGAGAACGGATGCTGGAAAGAAAGACCGATGCAAGTTCCCAGAGTGCCGTGTGCAAGAGAGCTGGTGAAAAGATGCTACAAAGATGCAAACAGAAGCATGAAAGCCTTCCTTCCATCCATCCATCCATGCAAAAAATATTTGCTGCATGTTTATTCTGTGCAGGCTCTCTTCTAGAGCTGAGATTGTACCAGCAAGCAAGAAAAGGTTCTTGGCCACACGGAGCCTTCAATTTAGCCTTGTTAGGTTGTTGGTGTGGTAGGTTTTGGGGACATGATGGTCCCCTTTGGGTGTGCCTCTGTTTCAAACAACCTCTCCCTCCTCCCTCTCTCTGTCTCCCCTTTCCCCATCTCCTCTCCCTCCGCTTCTGGACCTCGTGTACGTGTGTTTGGGTCGTCACCCTCTCTCTCACTCTTTCTCTCGCTCTCCCTCCTCCCTCTCGGGCCCCCTGGCAGATGCTAAACCTCTTTGTCGCCGTCATCATGGACAACTTCGAGTACCTCACCCGAGACTCGTCCATCCTAGGCCCTCACCACCTGGACGAATATGTGCGTGTCTGGGCTGAGTACGACCCCGCAGCTTGGTAAGAAGCCATCCGGAACTCTCTCCCTGGAGCTGGAGCAGAGGCTAAGTCAGGGCCTGAACCCTGGGGAGCCAGAGGGGATCTCACAGGCTGGCAGGCGCAGTTCCAGAGAAAAGATGGGGACTGGCATCCTTGGTTGCCACCCTGCCCAAACCCCGGGCTTTCTGGGAAATGCAGGAAGGGACAGCCAGGAAGCATTCTGCATAGCCCCATCTCCTCTGAGTTGTCTTTCTGCCCCTTAACATGAAGCCTCCAGGGAGTGAGGACAAGATAGTAAGAGAGGATGCCAGAGACCTTTCAGCCATGACTCTCCTGGGAGCGTGGGGAGAGAGGCTGACCTAGCTCCCTTGGTGGTTGAGGGTTGGCTGCAAGGTCAGAGGGGCAGAACCCAGCTCCCACCAGACACTGACAAGGCCAGGGGTGCAGGACAAGTGTGTAGGGGTGGGGGGAGGTGAGCTTCAACCCGGGCGCCACAGAGCCCTTGGATCTTTGTGGCTACAAATAGAGGGAGCTCTCACATCTCTGTAGTCACCTGGCCAAGGGTGATGGGTGCAGGGGTTCAGCCCCACCCTGCAAAAGGTGATGATTTGCGGGGATCTGCCCCACCCTGGCCAAGGGCGATGGTTTTGGGGTAGGGTTTGGCACACCTGTGCACGTGTACTGAGCGCCCTTTAAGCCCCAAGCTCTTGTGAGATGCAAGAATCTCCGAGGCACAATCTGAGGCTCAGAACCCACAAACCACCAACAGGGAATCTTATTTCCATGACCAGGCTGGGGGTGGGGGGGGCGGCCATCTGAGCCCCTCTTCCTCCAGCCTCTCTTGGAAGGCAAGGAGGAGACAGGCTCCTGCCTTCCCATAGCCTCAGCTGAGCTCCCCAGGAGGCCGCAGGGCAGGGGCTTTTGGCTTGTAGCTGCTTCCTAACTCTTCCTCTTTTGATTTTAGGTCACAGCAGTTGGATGCTATCCCCCCTGTCCTTTACTCCACGAGCCCCCAGTGTAGGCCATGTAGACTGTGGAAGAGGGAGGTGCAGACAGAGCCCTGGGGGAGGTGTCCCTCCAGCCCAGAGCTCACTCACTGCCCCAACCAGAACCTTCCACCCCCGGGGTCTGGGAACATATCGGGGACCTCTTCCTATCCCGAGCCTCCCCAACTCCTGCAAGCCAGGGGGTCCCCGAGCCCCTGGCACCACAGGCTCGCCGCACGTTCAGGAGCTGGTGCGAACGCGGCTTGAGCCCCTGAACTAATGCCCTGTCTTCTCCTTTCAGCGGTCGCATTCATTATAAGGATATGTACAGTTTATTGCGAGTAATATCACCCCCTCTCGGCTTAGGCAAGAAATGTCCTCATAGGGTTGCTTGCAAGGTTTGATTTCCACTAAAACCTGCTAGCATCAATGGAATGAGTGTGGCTTGGGGTTCTTCGATATATATATTTCATATATATATATATATATATGTATATAAACACAGAGCCATCTCTCTCTCTTGCATTAAGCTAGAAAACTCTCTTAGCCGACAGAATGCAGTCACGTAGACTTGATGAAGCATGGAACATATTCTCTCCGTTCCCTTCAGCCATTTCTGCTTGCTGTTAGCTGAAGCTGCCCATCTCAGGGGCTCGACTGCACCCCAAAGCAGACACATGCCCGGGGAGGGGGACGGGGTCGTAACTTCGTTTCACCCCTCCACCATCACTTCCACTGTCTTCCCCCTCCTCCCAGAGACCCCAGCCCTCCTCCTATGCCTCAGCCTTCCTCCCCTCCTCGGCCCCTCAGAGACCAGCCTCGGCCAAACCAGAGAACGGTGCTCAACTTTAAAAACGAGTGAATGACAGAGAAAAGGCAGGGTCCCAAGTCCTCCAAAGTGAGACCCCCAGCCACCCCATCCCGCCATAACCACAGCTCAGAGTCAACACTGAACTTGACATTTCTCTTTCCTCTCTCTCTCCCCCTGCTCGTAAGCAGTGAAATAATAATCTTTTTTTTAATTACCTTTTCTTCTATTTTTTCCTCCTTTGCTATTTAAAATATCTCTTTTCTTGTTCTCTGCATCGTTCTCCATTTTTTCGACTCCTGTGGTTTTTTTCTCCTCCCTCCTTCTTCTGTTTCTCCCCCCACCCCACCCCCTTTGCTCGCCCTTCCTTTGGTTCTGCGTTCCCATCCCCGTTTTTTTGTTTTCGGTGCTGCCAGGGGCCGTTTGCCTTACCCGGACATGTATCAGATGCTGAGACACATGTCCCCACCTCTGGGTCTGGGGAAGAAGTGCCCAGCCCGCGTGGCTTACAAGGTAGACACCCCCGGAGCCAGCAACCGGGCACCTTGGGGATTTTTAAGTGCCGACCGGAAACGGACAGGCCAGCTCTCTTTTTCTAGCATTTCTCTTTTTTTCTTTTCTTTTCTTTTCTCCTTGAGTCAGTTGATTATGACCATCCCTCGATTCTAAGCAACACACTGTATCTGTCTTTCTCGATGATGTCTTCGTGTTTTCAGAGACTCCATTATGGCCGACACACCAGGGGGAGGGGGAGGGGAGCCCCCAGGTCCCCCACCCCAGATGGGGGCAGGGCAAGACCCCAGCCCCGCACCTCGCTCGCTCGAAGCTTCTGTATCTAGAGTTCCCCAGCCTGGCCCTCCATGCAGGTACCTGAAGCTGATCTCTGACCTCGGGCCCTGGGGGAGCCGAGACCTCCCACCCCTTCCCCCTGGCCCTCAGTTCCCTGGAGATGCTCCCCCAGCCCCCTGCCCCTCTGCTGACCGTCCCTCCCCACCAGCCCCACCAAGATATCCCAACACGCCTCTCCATTGTTTCCGAGTGGGCAGGCGGGAGCCCTGGAGCGCGGCACCCCGACACAGGCCATGCACGCTGCCTTGGCGGGGGCCTGGGGAGGGGGCGGTGCATGCTGGCTGCCAGGCAGCTGGGCCGGGCCACCCTCCAGACCCCTGCCCCGGAATCTCCCTCGGCGCCCAAGGATGGTTGCTGTGTTCCCCTGACTCACCCACAAGAAGTCCAGGGGTGACTTTGTGAACCTCTCTCTCACCCCCGCCAAAAAACCATTTGCCAATAATCCCATTCTCCCACCCACCTCCTGTCAGTGCACTTCCCGTCTCGTGCAACCGCCTCCCCACCACTCCGTACCTCTGTCTCTCCTCACGTCCCACCTGGTCTGTCTGTCTTGCCAAATCTCCCTTCCCCAGTTGAGGCCGGGGATGGGGCCACCAGCCAGCCCCACCCGGCACCTGTCCCTTTGCTCTTTAGTTTTCCCCATGACCCTTCTCTTAGTCTCTACTTAGCTGGATGTGTGTCTCCGAATGTGTGTGCATGTGTCCTGGTTGCGGGGCTGTCACTGTTCCATAAGGCACCATTGTGTGAATTTGGAAAAGGCACCTTCCCGCAGGACATTGTGTATGTTGGAATGTGGTTATAATCCACCAAAATGAGAACAAGACGCTTTCCTGCTCTCACCTGGAGAATCAGGAAACCCAATTCATGATTTCTAAGATGTGGGGCTCTTTGTGCAGTGTGCAGCCTGCACAACTGTGCGCAGCAGCCTGCTCTGTGTGTGTCTTTCTCTCTCACCTCCCTCCCTGCCCTGTTGCCACCCCCCCTTGTGTCCTACTTCGGATTTACTGTCACCCTTTCCCATCCCCGGTTCTGGGTTTCCTGCTGTCTTTGTGCCTGTTGAGTGCCAGACTCACCCCCGATCTCCTTCTCCATGCCACCTCGGCCTGGTGGCAGCCAGCCCAGCCTCCTCAGCCATGCTGCCCAGCACGAGTCCTTGCCTGGGACCCAGGGAGTTTTCTCTTCCCTGGGCCCCGGGGATGCCCCTTCCCCCGTTCCTGACTTCCCCTCCCGGACACGCCCCCGAGATACACTTTCCACGGAGCTATGAATGAGTCTCGAGATTCCGTCTGCACGCGCCCCTGTCTGTAAAACGTGGTGTGTGTCACGGCCTCGCTGCATGTCCGCGAGGGGCCCTCCCGTCTGCGGGGGGCTGGCCTGCCTGCTTGTCTACGGGTCTTGGTTTGTAGTCTGTCCTGGTCTAGGCCGAGCCAAGGGTGGGGTGGGGTCCCTGGAAGCAATGGCCACGGACCTCTGCTTGCTGTTGCACGAGCCGCTGGGAACCAGGCTTGCACTCTCTTCTCTCTGGGGTCAGAACGGAACAGAGCCATCCAGAAGAACTCTGGGGTCAGGCGAGGATCTGGGCGAGCCCAGCAAATGCTGGCTGTAGGATCCAGCAGGTGGGCGAAGACGGGCATGGGCTTGGAAGCATAAGAGAGTCCCCAGTGCCCTCCTTACCCGGCCACCAAGGGGGGCCAGGTAACCCCAAGGAAAGTCAGGAAACTCGAGCACTGGGACAGGTAATCGGGAGCGGGGCAGGGCACCTCGGCCACCACCTTCAGAGTTCTTCCTGGGGCTCCCCGGGTAGGGTGGGTCTGGCTGGCAGCGGGACCTAGCAGGGGTGCCTGGGAGTGACTGACCCCACCTTTGGTTTTCCAGAGACTTCTGCGGATGGATCTGCCTGTTGCAGATGACAACACCGTGCACTTCAATTCCACCCTCATGGCTCTGATTCGCACAGCCCTGGACATTAAGATTGCCAAGGGTAAGGACAGGGACAAAGGAAGGGCAGCGGGGAGCCGGGGACTCGGAGGGGACAGCGGCTTTGCAGGGGAGTCAGGAGGCAGCCAGGTGACCCTCTGTCCTCTGCCTGAAACCAGAGGAGCTCTGACAAGAGCGGAACTGAATGCCAGGTGTCCATGGCAACCGATTAAGACAATGAGGCAAAATGAAATTAACAGTCAAGTCTGTCCTCGCTCACCGTGATAGTGCAAGCCAGAGGCTAAGCTGGGGAATACACGGGCTTCCCCCATGGAGAAGGTCAGTGGGTCAGCACAGATGGGGGGATAGTCTTGCTGATGAGGGGACCCCAAACCAAAAAGCCTTGCCATTTTCTGCACCCAAGGCCAGTAGGAGGGAGGGAGAGGAAGGGGCTTGGTATGCAGCAAAAATCCTAAGTGATTTCTTTCAAGTTGTTTTGTTTTTTTTTATGGTGCTTACTGGCTTTATTTCAATGTATGATTCATTTAAATCTTAGATGGCTAACTTCTTGCTCGCAGATCAAATGCAGTCCAAAAAGGCGTTTTGTTTGACTCACATCATTGTGGATGTGTTTTGTTTTGTTTTGTTTGTTTGCCTTTTTTATTAGTTACTAATGCTTTTAAATGGGAAACTTTTTCATGAAAGTTTTTATTTCTGGGGTGTTTTTGTTTGTTTTATTTTGTTTGCTGCTTTGTAGTTTAAATAAATTTAGTATTGATAATTGCTAATCCTAGAAGAGCATGGCTAGCACATATTCCAAGAAACATTTGTAAAATCAGTAATTGAAACTTACGTCTAAGATATTCTAAATAAGAAAAAAAAAAACATGGAAGTTACTCCCATGGGAAACTGAAAATTAATGATTCTTCACTTTTTTTGGAATGAGTGAATTAATTCTACTAATCGTAATTGTTTGACAGAAAACATGGTGCATTTGGGAAGGTGACAAGAACTCCCCACAGTATTCAAACTCTTACTACCCAAATAGTCACTATAATAACTTTGAAAAAATTTTACTGCAAATTCAATGTTGAATCAACCACCCATTATAAATATCTTGGAAGTCTAGTTAAGAGTCTATAGAGACTGGTCTCTCTCATTCTCCTGATAGCAAACCTGGTGTAAATCAGTTGGGCATTTTCTCTGTAGTCTTTCTCACTTTTGTGCTGAGGATTTAGCCTTCCATGGCTCCCAGCATTTACTTCTGAGTCCAATTTCAGATGATATCTTTCTCAGATTACTTCCTTGTTTATTTTTGTTACTGGGTATGTGCCTCGCAGGATAGCAGAACAATGTAACTTTTGTCTGGTCCTGTAAAGTACCGTTGCATAACGCACACAATATATCCACTAATAAAATTATTCAATAAAATTAATATTTTATGGTTAAAAAACGATCCCAAGTGAAAGCAAAGCATCTGTAGATGCCACCTCCTCCTGATAAGGAGGGCTCAGCAGAGGCACCAGACCCCCAAAAGAAAGACCCTTCAAAGGAGCACCTGGGCTAGGGGCGCAGATACGGGTGAGAGCAAGGTGGCGAGGTGTGGGGTGGGCAGCCTTCCGCTGGGAGGTCCGCTAGTCAAAACCTGTGCAATCGTCCACATATCAGTGGTCCCGGAAGCTCACACGTAGGATTTGGGCCAGGAGCCAGACTCCTCAAGTTCCCGCTCGTGTCCCCATCTTCATTTGCTCATCTGTGGGCTTGTTTAGCAAATATTCAGGGAGCATCTTCCATGGGCCTGACACTGCTCTGGACACGGGGGCAGCTCCCTGAGACTGTTCTGTGGGTGACGAAGGGTTGATACCTGGGAGGAAGGTGCCCTGCGCAAGGAATGAGCAGGTGCAAAGGTCCTGGGGTGGGGTTGGGCCCCTGCACATTGGAGGAATGGGGGGAAGCAGTGGGGCGGAGGGCAGTGGGCAGGGGGCTGGGTAGGAGGCCCCACGGAGCCATGTCCAACCGTCTTCCCCTCCGAGGGCTCGGGGCAGGGTTGATTGGGTTCCTTCTGGTCACTGTGGGGACAGTAGCCTGAGGAAGCCATGGCCCAGTGGACAGGATGGCAGCTTAGGGGTGGCAAGAAGTGTTGCGATGCTGGTTGTTTCCTGAGAGCCCAGTCATCAGGGTTGCTGACAGACAGGATGTGGGGTAGCAGGGAAAAAGAGGAGCCGAGGACCGAGCATCTGGAAGGAAGGAGATGCTGATGACTGAGAGGGGGAAGACGACGGAAGGGCAATTTGTGGAAGGGGTGGGGGTTTGGTGTCAGTGAAACACGTGGAGATGCAGAGTAGGGGGTGCACGGGACGGGGCGTCCGGGCTGGACCAGAGATGTAAAGCCAGGTACCGAGGGACAGGAGACTGGGCCAGCTCCCTAGGGGAAGGAGTGTAAACCGAGGAGACTCCCCAAGACTGAGCCTAAGAGTCATCCTCCCCCAGAAGGACGTCTCCAGAAAGGGGAGTGGCGTCAGCGTGTCAGGTGGTCCCCGGAGGCCCAGGAAGACCAGGGCCAAGAGTGACCTGCAGAGCATGACTTCCTCTCCATAAGAAACAGGAAACAGCAGTCAAATAAGAAGTAAGGAGAAAGTGGCTTTTAAAAAGTTACTTTAACAAGAAATGTCATTCTCTTCTCTCCCTGCTGTTTGGTGACTGTCTCTGAGAAGGGACCTCAGAGACCCCAGATTTAGGGACAATTAGGAAATGTAGCTATTGATGGCAGCTGCTTCCCAGGAGCAAGGGAATAAATGTTGCAAGTTGGTGACGGGTCTTGGGATCCTCAACCACGAAAGGCCCCTGGAGAGGGGCAGTCAGTGGGTCACATCCCATGGAGCAGCCCCACCCACAGGCAGCCCAGGCTAGGGGACCACAGCCCCTGCCCCGCCAGAGCCCCCAACCCTGGGAGGTGAGAAGACAGAGCAGCTCGCCCTCTAGTGGAGGAGACGAGAACAGCAACATGGGGTGATGAGGACGAGCAGACGCATCAAGCAGGAGACGGATGTGTTGTTTTAGGTGGGGGGTCAGCAAGAAGACTGCTTGGTTTGAGCCGAGACCTGAAGGAGGTGATGGAGGGAGCATGTAGATATTTGTAGAAAGAGACTCCTTTGCTGAGGAAACAGCCCGTGCAAAGGCCCTGAGGCCAGTGCTTGGTGTGTTTGAGGAGAGCAGAGAGGCCAGTCTGGCTGGGACACAGCGAGCAAAGGAGAGAGTGGGAGGAAACGAGGGTAGGTAGGTAAGGGGAGCTGACTGTCTAGCACTGGTGGGCTGCAGGGAGGACTTGGGCTTTTTCTCCCAATGAGGTGGGAGCCATGGAGGGTTCTGGGGAGAGGAGGGTCGTGCCCTGACTCAGGTGTTCACAGGCGCCCTCTGGCTGTGGTGAAGGGAACGGATTGTGGGGGACAAGGGTGGGAGTTGGAAGACCTGGGGGGGAGGCCATTGCACTTGTCCAGGTGAGCGGAGAAGGAAGGCAGAGCAACTGAGCTCCCGTTGCCTCAATATCTCCACTCCGGAATCGGATTTGAGCTGAGCTTTACCTGTGCATTAGCAAAAAGCCCTTTCCAACAAAGACATCTCTCCCCAGAGCCCCATGGGGGAAGAGGTGCAGAGGCTTTAGTGCATTGCAGAGCAGGACTGGGAAATGGAGGAGTGGGCAGGGGGAGGGCCAAGGAGGGCAGATGCTGAGTGAGGAGAAGCTGGCGGGGGATTGGAGAGGGCTTGGCTGGGGTAAAAAGGGATGCTGGGAGGCGGGGCAAAATAGTAGCACAGATAGGTGTGGATTTTTAGTTAGTCCTTTGGAACAACCAGCATAAAGCCAGGAACAAGTAGTAAATGGTCTGGAACAACTGCTGGGGGATACCTGTGACTAGACAAACATCATACACCAGTCTGGAATAGGGGAAATGGCTGAGATCACAGCATCAGAACTGTAAGTAAAGCTCCCCAAACTGCAGAGCTGGCACCCCTCCCCCACTGGCACAGCAGGCTCAGTTGGAAAACTTCCCTGTGGGGGGAAAAAGCAGTCTACCAGGGGGAAGGGAAGGTAGCTCAACCAAGCTCCAATTGCAGTTTTAATTAATGAATTTGGACTACAGAATACAAGCCACAAGTGCAGATAAACCAGGAACCAGCAGGAAAGGAATCTGGGGTTTCTCCTGGCAGAGAGGAGGCAGGACTGATGGGAAAAAAATACATAAATAAATAAAAACAGAGGCTTTTGGAATTGGCTGAGCTCAGAATACTGGAAAAGGGCTGTGTGCCAAGAGAAGGGGCCCATAGAACTGGGCATCAACTCTGGTTCTTGACTTGTAACTGAGGAGCTGGGGACTGGCTCTGAAAAGGAGATGTCTTTCTTTTTTCTTTTTCTTCTTTTTTTCTTTCATTCAAAGTAGCTCATTAGAGAAAACCTCAGTCATTTTCAGTTGTCAGCACTGACCCAGGCAAGCGTGGAGTTAAGATAGAGAGCCAAAGGAAGAAGTCAAATGTACGAGATAAATCCCTAAAGGACATATTTTCCCTAAAAAGGGGGGCCCAGTTCAAGTGGCTGCCCTCCCTCAGAGAACTCAGACCCTAGGGCCTGGGGGAATAAAAGCAGAAAGAGCTTAAGCTTGACTTCTGACACACTCAGCCCCTGGCAGGGACAGGGTCTACTGAGAATTAAAGGCAACATACCTCTTTACATGGGTGGGGAGCTGCGGGCTGACAGGTGCCACCTGCTGGACAGGATAGGAAAAGCACAGCGGCTAGAGGCCTCACGGGAAAGTCTGACAATCTGCTAGGTCTCATCCTCAGGGAAACTTGATACTGAATACATCCTCCCCCTCAGATCTGGGACCATCTGGTCTGGGAAAATCTGATTGGGGCAATCAAGGAAACCAGATGCCTAGACAACAAAAAATTACAAATCACAGTAGAAAAAAAATGAAGATATGGTCCAGTCAAAGGAACAGACTTACACTTCAAAAGAGATACAGGAGTTGAAACAACTAATTAAAGATCTTCAAAGAAATATACTATGTCAATTCAAAAATCAAATCACTTCCTCTAATAAACCTTAAACTCTCTAAACCATGAAAAAAAATTCAAATCAATGAGTTGAGAGAAGATATGGCAAAAGAGATGAAAGATATAAAGAAGACATTGGGCAAACATGAAGAAGAACTTGAAAGTTTGAAAGAACAATTGGCAGAACTTATGGGAATGAAGGGCACAATACAAGAGATGAAAAACACAATGGAGACATACAACAGCAGATTTGAAGAGGCAGAAGAAAAGGTTCAGGAACTAGAGGACAGAACATCTGAAATCCTACACTAAAAAGAACAGATAGGGAAAAGAATGGAAAAATATGAGCAGGGTCTCAGGGAATTGAATAACAACATTAAGTGCACAAATATATGTGCCATGGGTGTCCCAGAAGGAGAAGAGAAGGGAAAGGGGGCTGTTCTAGTTTGCTAATGCTGCCAGAATGCAAAACACTAGCGATGGATTGGCATTTATAAAAGGGGGTTTATTTGGTTACACAGTTAGTCTTAAGGCCATAAAGTGTCCAAGGTAAAACATCAGCAATCAGGTACCTTCACTGGAGGATGGCCAATGCTGTCCAGAAAACCTCTGTTAGCTGGGAAGGGATGTGGCTGGTGTCTGCTCCAAAGTTCTGGTTTCAGAATGGCTTTCTCCCAGGACGTTCCTCTCTAGACCACAGCTCCTCTTCAAAATGTCACTCTTAGTTGCTCTTGGGGCATTTGTCCTCTCTTACCTTCTCTGGAGCAAGAGTCTGCTTCCAATGGCCATCTTCAAAATGTCTCATCTGCAGCTCCTGTGCTTTCTTCAGAGTGTCCTTCTTGGCTGTACTAGTTTGCTCCTTCTGTCTGATCTTATATAGTGCTCCAGTAATTTAATTCAGACCCACCCTGAATGGGCGGGCCAACACCTCCATGGAAATTATCCAATCAGAGTCATCACCCACAGTTGGGTGGGGCACATCTCCATGGAAACATTCAAAGAATTACAATCTAGTTAACACTGATAGGTCTGCCCACACAAGATTACATCAAAGATAATGGCGTTTGGGGAGACATAATACATTCAAAGTGGCACAGGTGCAGAAAAAAATAATGGAGGAAATAACCACTGAAAATTTCCCATCTCTTATGAAAGACATGAAATTTCAGATCCAAGAAGCACAGCATATTCCAAATAGAATAGATCCAAATAGACCTATTCCTAGACAATCAGTAATCAGACTATAAAATGTCAAAAACAGAGAATTCTGAAAGCAGCAAGAGAAACGCAATCCATATACAAAGGAAGCTCAATAAGACTGTGTGGATTTCTCAGTAGAAACCACAGAGGCAAGAAGGTAGTGATACGATATATTTAAAATAATGAAAGAGAAAAACTGCCAACCAAGAATAATGTATCTGGCAAAACTGTCCTTCAAAAATGAGGGAGATCCTGAGTGCATCTTTGTTGCTCAGATGTGGCCCTCTCTCTCTACCTAAGCCAACTTGAAATGTGAAATCACTACCCTCCCCCCTACGTGGGATCAGACACACAGGGAAGTGAATCTCCCTGGCAACATGGAATATGACTCCCAGGGAGGAATATAGATCCTGCATCGTGGGATGGAGAACATGTTCTTGACCAAAAGGGGGACGTGAAAGGAAATGAAATAAGCTTCAGTGGCAGAGAGACTCCAAAAGGAGCCGAGAGGTCACTCT